>JAJONQ010077705.1:0-10432 GCA_036250385.1 Solanum microdontum
GTTGTTTGCTGAGATTGAGATTGTGTCTACAGAAACAGAGTAATCAAAATTAAGAAAAATCTATAGATTTCATTTCTCCAGTATTCAATGAAAGATTAGAGGTAATTGTGTTTGGAGGAAATCCGTGTATCATTCATCCTTGATAACTATTTTCATCATTGATAACCTTTTATTGAATTTTTCTGCTTTTATTTCTACTATATTATCAGTAATAGGTTATAGATTTTGCATTTATATTGTCTGGTTTTTGTTCCATCTCTTTAATTTGTTTATTTCTGCCTCTTCTTCCTTTTTTCTCACTTTGCCTTCTGATGTGTGCTTTAAATTTTCTTATTTTCCACTCTATAAATACCAAGTTCCAAACATTCAAGTAAATATGGACTGTCAATTAGAATATGTAGTTTATGGGTTAATTTACTTGAAAATACTTTTTCCTAGGGAAAGAGATTTTCATAGCTATTCTGATTTTCCTACTTTTTATTTCGTCTGCTATTTGAGTCATTTGTAGTTTGTTGTGAATTTTTTTTAACTCTGTTTTTGTCTTTCTAAAAAATCAAGTTGGTTAAATTCAAGTTAACCAAATAGAGAAAATAAAGATAAGAACACAATTAAAGTTGTATCATCAAATAAGTTGTTGAGTTCTTTAAAACTTTTGAGGAAGTATACCTGTAATTATCAAAGCTATTTTCTCATTGCACTTGTTGATTTTACTAAAAGTTGGTCAAAAGATATTTGTCCACTATTTACTTGACTATATGCACACAAGGGTGTAAGCTTTTGGTTATAAATTTGTAAAAGCTAAATTTGTAGTTTAATTTGTCCATTCAAGAACAATAAGTTCATAATATTTCCTTGCATGCAAATATGTAAAGAGTACTCAAAATTACATAGTATGTAGTCTTTAAAATATGCTGTGGAAAATTGGTTAAAGAAAGAACACGAATAATAGTAATATTAAGTAGTATTAAAACATAGTATTTTTGAAAATTTCTCCATTAACAACAAGCAAAGCAAGTCAGTATGCACAACCCAACATAACTAATCACATAAATATACAATAATAAAAAAATATTTACCATCTATGAAAAGATAATATTTCGAACTAAATATAGCGATTCTTTGAAATTAAAAAAATTGTTTAGTGAAAGTCTGCTATCTTCACCTCTTTCCCTCTTTCTCTGCTATTTTTTCTCTTCCTTCTATTCTTCCTCTTCTTTAAAATTTTCATTTAAAGAACTATCTTCAAATTAGTTTTTACCCATATTTCACGATTTTAACCTAAAAATACGATGAGAAGAGAAAAACTAAAAATTTGTATAAAATCATATGCTCAAAGAAGGAATTTCAAATTTCTAAATTTACAACAACAAGAGTTCACTATTGATGGTCATTATAAAGCTTCAAATTTTGAACTCATTGTTGGAGTTTTACGAATTTGTGATTAGTTTGGATAGGTTGTTGCTGCAAATAATTGAAAATATCATTTGAAGTTTATATCTCAATTTTAAGAGGGTTTGGTTTAATTTAGAATTGATTTTAGGAGAAATATTAGATTGAAGCTTGAAAAAGATAAAGATTATGGAACTGTATCGCAATTGTGTTAAAGTTGTATTAGATATGTTTCATAATTGTATTAAAATTATGAATAATTCATTTATATTATATATTGCAAACTTCACTCCCTTTTTAGTGATATCAACTAAAATAATTTAGGTAACACACTTGTAATACATATTGCAAACATCACTCTTTTTCTTAGTGATACAAATTAAAATTGTATTAAACTATGTCGCAATTGTATTAAAGTTGTATTGGATATGTTTCATAATTGTATTAAAATTATGAATAATACATTTATAATATATATTGCAAACTTCACTCCCTTTTTAGTGATATCAACTAAAATAACTTAGGTAACACACTTGTAATACATATTGCAAACATCGCTCTTTTTCTTAGTGATACAAATAAAAAAAAATTATAAGATACACGTAATACATGTTTTATTCATAAATTACACATTTTTAATACATATTGCACACTTTACTCCTTTCTTAGTGATACCAACAAGAATAATTTAGGTAGCACACTAATAATACATTTATATGACATGCACAATACATTTTTAATACATATTGCAACCATCACTCATTTTTTGTGTGATATAAATTAAAATAATTTACAAGATATATATAATATCAATTTTATTCGTGAACAATACATTTATAATTTGCAAACTTCATTTCTTAGTGATACCAACCAAATGATTTAGATAACACACTTATAATACATGCACACTACATTTTAATACATATTGCAAACATCACTCATGTTCTTAGTGATACAAATCAAAATAATTTATAAGTATTTTAGTTTTACGAATTTGTGATTAGTTTGGATAGGTTGTTGCTGCAAATAATTGAAAATATCGTTTGAAGTTTATATCTCAATTTTAAGAGGATTTGGTTTAGTTTAGAATTGATTTTTAGGTGAAATATTAGATTGAAACTTGAAAAAGATAAAATTTATGGAACTATGTCGCAATTGTGTTAAAGTTGTATTAGATATGTTTCATAATTGTACTAAAATTATGAATAATACATTTATAATATATATTGCAAACTTCACTCCCTTTTTAGTGATATCAACTAAAATAATTTAGGTAACACACTTTTAATACATATTGCAAACATCACTCTTCTTCTTAGTGATACAAATCAACATTGTATTAAATTGTGTCGCATTTGTATTAAAGTTGTATTGGATATGTTTCATAAATGTATTAAAATTATGAATAATACATTTATAATATATATTGCAAACTTCTCTCCCTTTTTAGTGATATCGACTAAAATAACTTAGGTAACACACTTGTAATACATATTGCAAGCATCGCTCTTTTTCTTAGTGATACAAATAAAAACAAATTATAAGACACATGTAATACATGTTTTATTCATGAATTACACATTTTTAATACATATTGCACACTTCACTAATTTCTTAGTGATACCAACAAGAATAATTTAGGTAGCACACTAATAATACATTTATAAGACATGCACAATACATATTCAATACATATTGCAACCATCACTCATTTTTTTTGTGAAACAAATTAAAATAATTTTATGATACATATAATATAAATTCTATTAGTGAACAATGCAAACTTCACTTCTTATTAATACCAACAAAATAATTTCGGTAACACACTTATAATACATGCACACTACATTTTAATACATATTGCAAACATCACTCATGTTCTTAGTGATACAAATCAAAATAATTTATAAGACATATAATACATGTTTTATTCATGAATAATACAAGTTTAATTCAGTCTATAGATCATTCTCTTGTCTTTCGTTAGTTATGTTTTTTATTAATTTTTAATTCTTTCTTCTAATTCAACTTTAATATTGTGTAACACACTTTTAATGCAAATTTAATTCATTTTGCAGTTAATTGGTTGATTTGTTACTATTGAATTGCTTGTTTAATACATTATTGATACAAGTTTAATTCACTTTATAGATCACTGTCTGGTATTTTATTATTTACGTTTTTTATTCATGATTAATTCTCTGTTCTAATTAATATTTGTGTAATATACTTTTAATACAAGTTTAATTCATTTTGCAGTTTATTGGTTGATTAGTTACTATTATATTACTTATTTAATTCATTATTTGATACAAGTTTAAATCACTTTATAGATCACTGACTGATTTATATCAGTTACATTTTTTATTCATGCTTAATTATGTCTTCTAATTGTAACAACCCGAGTTGTAGTTAGTTTGGAAGACAAAAACATTGGGGGAAAAAATTAGGCTAATGTCCCGCCAGAGCGAGATAGATGCCGCTAGGGTGGCAGCGCTCTAGCAGGGTAAGTCGCCGCCTGAGCGAGATAGGCGAAACATAACTTAAATAATGCAAAGAATGATTTTCTCCTTGTTCAAAAAAACCTAGAAGATGCATGAATGTGGATTTCGGTCAAGAATCATCATCTCGTCATTCGAAAACCCAGATTGGAGCTATAACCCTGCAACAAATGCTTGGCGCCCAGGTAGGCTAGGTTTTATTAACTGAGTAGTTATAAATATGTGCTCGTTGCGTAGTATATTTTTAATCAATAGTAGAATTCATGTGTAGGCCTTCGTGCACCGAATAAGGGATGAATATGCATGTGATTCTAGCTATTGAGTAGGATGTGTACCATAAGGGGAAAACCCCACCTGGGTATTAGGGTGTGGTGAGGGTTGAATTCCTTCTGCATGATATAAATTTGTTGATGGCTTCATTATATGGATACATGTGTGGAATTGAGATGTATGAAGCAAGCCTAAGGAAAGACTAAAATTGTACAATTGCATGCCATGAGCCTAATACTTGATTGATTGTGTGATTATAAGTATGTTCGTTATGGATGTGATTGTGAATATGATTTCATGCATTGGATCAGATATCATGTACCAGCATAGTAACATGCATTGGATCGAATGCCACGTACCGGCATACTAAAATGCATTGGATCCGATGCCACGTACTAGCATACATACATACATTGGATCGGATGCCACGTACTGGCATATATACATACATTGGACGGGTATCACGATCCGGGACACTAACTGTTTGAGTATGGCTTCTGTGAGAGGACCATTGACTTGTGATATATGTGTATTATTGGGAATGTGGAATGATATATTGTTCCTGAATTAATATGTTTTATGGTATCCTAAATATATGATTACTCCACTATGTTGAGTAAACTGTGCATTTGTCTCGTGTGTTGAATGATACTAGAAGAGTTGAGCCAATTCGGAATGTGATGCGGTAAGTGGGGACCAAGGGTTCAAGTGTTGCTATTGATTAGGTAGAGGGCTGGCCGTATTCTTAAAAGTTGAGAAGTGGGGGTAGTGTGCGTAAGGTAAATACATAGGTACATCCTACCTTGGGAAAGGGATTTGTGGTTAATTGTTAGGAAACCTTGACATAGTGAACTATGTGGTCAAGGGCTGAGTTGTGACATGGAAAAAGCAAGGGTATGTCATGAGCGGTTAGTAGGAATATTGGTAGTTGTATTTGTGGACTCTACTATGAGTTAGAATGTTTACGCTATGATCAAGAACCTAGTACGTTGACTGAGACGGAAGTTAGTAGTAAAGGTACTAGTGTAATTTGAGGCATACTGTAATGGTAAAGGTGGAGGAATGAACGGCTTACTTGCATGTTCCTTACTAGTTGACTTCTTATATTATGCGGTGGGCGTCGGGTTGACCGATGATGCCTACTAGTACGTGTGGTTTTGTACTGATACTACTCTTGCTATGCCTTTTTGGCATAGTTTGGATGCAGGGTCTGTGATGTTTCATTAGGTGAACACGAAGAAAATCTCCAGCAACTTCTATATTTTCTTCCGCATGGTAGGAGTTGTGTCTTTGCTATATGTTATACCCTGTAATCTTAGAAGCTCTTGTGCCCTTTTAGACTAGATCCCTGGAGGTGTTAATTACTTTACAAGTCTTAACTTGAAATTGTTTACAAACACTTATTTATAAAACTTGGAAATGTTATTTATCTTAGTTTTCTTTAATCTTCCGCATGTTTTAAATCATTAGGAATCGAGGGTTCTCCTACTTAGGTGTTAGAGTAGTTTCCCGCACGGCTTGATGGGTTGGGTCATGACAAGTTGGTAGAACAACTTAGGTTACCGGTGTCCCCGTACAAGAGCAAATGTGGAGTAGACTCTTGCGGATGGGTGTATTGACGTCCACATCAAATCTTCACAAAGCTATGAAGCATTCTAGGAAGTGTTCCATCTTTTCTCTCCTTTCGTGCGAGTTGTAGTTTGTTGTATGAGTAGGGTCCAATTGGTATCTCAACGAAACGAACTAGAGCCGCAGTCGCGGTTTAAAGGACACAAGCAAGGTTAATTGGAACTGAGAAGGTCCCAATAGGTATCTTGCCTTATAGGTTGTATAAACGAATGGATGATCAGTAATGGTCATCTATGGAACAAACTATTTAAAGATTTTGGACCTATCTGTGAAGTTGTAGCTTGAAACTATGAATCTGTGCTTCTTGTCGTCTGAACTAATTGTGGTTGTGAAAAGTGTATTTTCTTGGATGTGATAATATGATTATCTGCACAATAAAAGCTAGTCTAATATATAATATATGCAGCATGGTAGATTAAATGTTTGAAATTGTGCGAGTTGTGATTACTTTAGTTTTGTGAACTGATGTTGGGGGGAAAAACCGTGACTGAGTTCGGTGTGAGGGTCTAGATAATCTACGACGTGATTCGTCAACAGAATCTGGACGTACGTCATAACCGACTAATAATCGTGTGAGTATCTGGGCGTATTCTGGGGATGTGCATATTTGTTGTGTGTAAATTGCGGGAATAAACTTTGGGTGTACCCCATTGGATTGACCCGAGGGTAGAAAATGGCTATCTTAGCCAAGGGCAAAATGCCTAGTTGGAACCTGGGAAGCAATGGGAATTTTTAGAAAAACAAAAGGAACCCATAAATTTTTGGCATGGGTTCTGATTTCGTTTGACCCGCTGGAGCGGCATTCTCGCCAGGGCGGTGCAACCGGGGCAAGAATTCTCCCGCCAAAGTGTGACAGGGCGAGGCAGAACCTCAACCCTATCTCCCCTGTTTGTCCTAGTTATCCAAATAGACCCCGAATTGTGTATAGATTAATTCCTGCAATTTAATCGGTGCTCAGCAATCGAATAATAGATTATAAAACCTAGCAAGTAAATTATGGCTGTATAATAAAGCAAAAACCATCATTCATGTGCTACAAATAGCAAGGCAAAAGCGAAAAGATAAATAGTATTGTTCACTACAAGCCAAGATAGGGCAAAAAACCAATCAAGATCCCTGGGACTAGGAGGTTTCATCATTACAGTCTAGGTCCTCCGGGGGTATCACGCCAGACCAGGCCTCATTCAGCATAGGGCACTTTTTGAAAACTATCCCAAAACATATTCTAATCAATCGTTTAATATCATACAAGTGTAGGTAAGTAAGTAATGAAGTAAAGAGAGTAAGGAACGATAGCATTACCTTGATTTTGACATCCAGAGAAAAGGGTTTGAGTGAATTATTGAGAAATTGTGAGTAGAGAAGGAGGAAATGGGGAAACCATTCCCCTTTACACCTTAAACTATTTTCGATCTCCCACTACAATGGGAGATATCTCGCCACAACGGCCTCGCCTCAGTGGGAGGCCTGCTTCTTTGGCGGGATCAAACTGTGTAAATGGGACGTGTTCTTTTCTTCACATGTTGACTTAATTCCTTGATTGGTCCTTTGCGTATATAATATTTGGTGCTTAGATTTAAAAATCCATCACCTTTCATGATTCCGTGATGGATCAATTCGTTAGTCTAAAAATACTCTGAGATAGGGCGTGTAATGATCCCTCTGCTAGTCGTTCGGGGACGAACAAGTGGTAAATTGGTATCTATTGTAATGACCCGAGCCGTTGTTAGTTAGGAAATCAAAAACATTGGGAACAAAAAGCTAGCCCATTATTCCGCCAGATCGGGACAGATGTCGCTAGGGCAGCGTAGTTCTAGCAGGGTAAGTCGTCGCCATAGCCTGATAGGCGAAACATACCTTAAATAATGTGAAGTCTGATTTTCTCCTTGTTCCAAAAACACCTAGAAGATGCGTGAATCACCCCAGAAACCCTCTAAAGGCTGCTCGAAGATTGGGAAAGAAGGAGAAAGATATTTCTAGCGCAGGGATGCCGATAGATTGTGGATTTCGGTCAAGAATCATCGTCTCGTCATTAGAAAACGTGGATTGGACCTATAACCCCGCTACAACTGCTTGGCGCCCAGGTTGGCTAGGTTTTATTAATTGAATTTTTATAAATCTGTGCTCGCCACATAGTATATTGTTAATCAATAGTAGAATTCATGTGGAGGCCTTCGTGCACCGAATAAGGGATGATTTTGCCCGTGATTCTAGTTATTGCGTAGGATGTGTACCATAAGGGGAAAACCCCACCCTAGGTATTTGGGTTTGGTGAGGGTTTAATTACTATTGTGTGATATAAATTTGTTGATGGCTTCGTTATATGGATACATGTGTGGAATTGAGATGTATGAAGCAAGCCCTTGGAAGAATAAAATTGTACAATTGCATGCCATGAGCCTAAGACTTGATTGATTGTATGATTACTAGTATGTTCGTTATGGATGTGATTGTGAATATGATTGCATGCATTAGATCAGATGCCACGTACCGGCATACTAACATGCATTGGATCGGATGCCATGTATCAGTATACTAACATTCATTGGATCAGATGCCATGTACCGGCATACTAACATGCATTGAATCGGATGACATGTACTGGCATTCATACATACATTGAATCGGATGCCACGTACCAGCATGCATGCATACATTGGATTGGGTGTCATAATTCGATACACTAACTGTTTGAGTATGGGTCCCGTGAAAGGACCATTGACTTATGATATATATGTATTGTTGGAAATGTGGAACTATACATTGTTCCTCAAATGATACGTGTTATGGTAACCTATATACGATTACTCCACTATGTTGAGTAAACTTGCATGTGTCTCATGTGTTAAATGATACCGGAAGAGTTGAGCCCAATTCGGAATGTGATGCGGTAAGTGAGGACCAAGGGTTCAAGAGTTGCTACTGATTAGGTAGAGGGCTGGTCGTATTCTTAAAAGTTGAGAAGTGGAGGTAGTGTGCATGAGGTAAACACATTGGTAGATCCTACCTTGCGAATAGGATTCGTGGTTAATTGTTAGGAAGCCTTGACGTAGTGTACCATATGGTCAAGGGCTGAGTTGTGACGTGGAAAAAGCAAGGGTATGCCGTGAGTGGTTAGTTGGAATGCTGATACTTGTATTTGTGGACTCTTGTATGAATTTGAATGTTTAAGCTATGATCAAGAACCTAGTAAGTAGGTTGACTGAGACAGAAGTTAGTAGTAAAAGTACTACTGTAATTTGAGGTATTTGGGAATGGTAAAGGTGGAGGAATGAGCAGTTTACTTTGATGTTCCTTACTGGTTAATTTCTTATATTATGTAGTGGGCTTCGGGTTGACCGATGATGCCTACCAGTATGTGTGGTTTTGTACTGACCGTTGATACCAAATTTTGGTATGATATTTCTAAAGTTAATACTTTTTAAGTATTTTATTTTTTAAATAGTTCAAAATACATGTTTTGTCATTTTAATGCAATTTGTTGATAATTATCCCTAGTCTCAAAGTATTATGATTTTTATCTGTTAATTCTATTTATATTGTTTTGTCACAGCCGGTTGAATACGTTCTAATATTTGTTCCTTTTTAATAAAATCATTATTTCTATTAAATTGCTTTTTTTACATGTCACTGGTCACGTTTGTTACATTTTTTCATATTCATTTTATCTGTTACATTTGTTAATATTCATTTTGATATTTTTCATAGCCCACATTCTGATATAGATAATATTTCATACACAGATATTTTATTAACCGGTGGTTTTGGCTCACGGTTTTAAGATAGTGGTATTGTACTATTGGTAGCTTTCAATTCTCTATTTAAAGAATAGTTTGTTCATTTGGTGAAATATTTTTAGATTAGAGTTTAGAATTTTCAGATTTTTATTCACAAAATGATTTCATTTTCATTAACTTTCTGGCAACCACCATCCCGGATTCCGACCATGATCCGGCAACCCCCAAAACCCTCTTCTTTTACCCCTTGTTCCGGTGAAATAATCACCGGAAACGACCCCATTTCTCCCATTCCTCGTTTCCAACAACAACCACCCAAAACCCCCATTGCCTTCCCTCTCTTCCCTCTCTTCCACCACCAGATCGCTCACTCACAACCAAAAACTGCGGTGAACTCTCTTGAACACATAGCTCCGAACAAACCCCAAACTAAATCCATTTCACACCTCTGGTGAAGCTCGAAGTTCGAATTTCCCAGATCCACCGAGCTCTACAACTCTAGCGAGCTTGTGAGAAACCAACAACACAACCAGGCGAGCATCAAGGCCCAAAAACAATGACCAAAGCACTTAAACCAACTCCGGCAGAATAGGTAGTTTTCTTTGACTTTGTGTTGCTATTTTGCATTGCATTTTCTATTTCTGTTTCAGATCTGGCCAGAGGGGGTTTCAACACTGACCAATGTTCATTATTATTATTTTTTGGTTGAACTCTTTCTTTTTTGATCTGTTTATTTTCTTAAGAATTACTAGCAGTTCTCTCGTAGTAAACTTATTTATTTGAGTTTATTTAACTTGTTCAATAGGCCTAATATGTTTGCTTTTATGTAATGATTTTTTTTTACAATTTTCTTCATATATTATTAACATGTTGATACTCATTTATGGATTCCAACTCCTTGTTTAG
>JAJONQ010077706.1:0-10874 GCA_036250385.1 Solanum microdontum
ACAGATGTGGAACTCTGGATATGGACAACTTCCGTTCTCAGAGCCCATCTATTCCAACAATCCACTACTAGCTTCTACTCTAAGGATAAAAGCCATATATGTGCATGCTAGCCATAATTCTAGGATTCATACTAGCTCTAAAATTTATTTCCTGTATGATTGTTCTTATGATCACCTCTATGGTCCTCTCTTTGTGTTGAAAGATTCTGTAATTCCTCTCCTGCCAGGTGTGGTACACTGATGCTGCTAGAGCCATTCTGTACACTTCTGCCTACTGTGTTTTATTGTTTGCATGTTATATGGCCCATTGCAACTCTTCATTACATCCACTGCTACTCCTCTGAATTGATAACCAACTCAAGATTTGATGCCATATCCTCCTTGATAATGAACACTCAAAAAAGAGTTGCTGGTGTGTCTCAGGTGTTGTACATTGATCCTTGCATGAGTAAGTTGAGTCTTATTGTGTACATTCATGATTGAGTCTTGTGTAGCACTGTTTGAGAAATCCTTTCTGAACTACTGAACTTGAGTTTTACTTGAGGACAAGTAAAAGTTTAAGTAAGGGGTGTTGATGAGTCCACAATTTGGACTCATTTAGGGTTATATTATAATAGAATTAGTGTCCTCAAATGCATATTTTGTCTCAATAACTGATGTAAACCATTAAGTTTCAGGTATTTGGATTGAGAGACAAAACTTGGATGCTATGAGGCAAAAAGGAACAAAATGGATGAAAGAATGGAGAAAAGACTTCCTGAGGATCGCCTAATCCATTAGGCGAGTTGCCGAAAGGTCCTAAATCCCGCCGAATGTTCTAGTGTGCTGAGTCTTGAAGGAGAAGGTCAAGTCTGCGATGAAAAAGAGTAGGCGGCGCATTGCCGAGCAGTTCCACAAAGCAGTACCATATTTCCCAATGACTCAAAATGCAAAGAGGTTGAAGGTAAAAGCAGAAAGGTGATGAATCTGACCAAAGGGCGGATCGCCGAGTGTGTCGGCGATCCCGACTAACTATACTTAATGGTCCTCTGCAGCATAAATTTTCAAACACTATAAATATTTGTTTTAAATTTCCAGCTTAGTATCACTTCTATTATTCGAACTTTTTATAGTTTTTGAGAGAGTTTAAGTTTTAGAGGGTTTTGGAGACTTTCTTCTAAGACCTTCAAGATTCAAAGGGTTTTAACTCTATGAAATTGGAGTGGGTCTCGAAGATTCTTCACTCTTGACGTGTTTTAAGACTTAATTCTTCATACCCAGTTGATGGAAACTGATATTGGTATCAAGATTTACCTCTATTACATGTCTAGCTAAAACCCAAATTCTTAGGGTGTGATTTTGTGAATGTGGGCTAAATTATCTATTGGGTCTTGCTTGTTTATGGTTTATATGTTGTTTAAATGTGATTTCCTTTAGTTGTTTTGTATGAAATTAATGGGATTGTAGTTGCAAATACGATTTCATCTTAGTGTTTTTGGCTTGCTCAAGAGAGAAGTCGTAAAACTAAGACTACTAAATTGATAGCCGGTGGTATTGGGTCAACATAGGCTCAGCTCGAGAGAGTGAATCCTAGTCCTTCTCCCACACATTCAGCTCGAGAGAGTGAATGGGCTAAGGCAGAGGCTGTGCTTGATGAGACAACTCGGTGTTTGAGAGAAACCGAGTTGCTTTGGGGTAAGTTGCTCGAGAGAGAATTTACCCCCACTATAGTCTAGCCTAGGCACAAATGTTCAACAATATACTATCAAAAACATGTACCCGATAGTGTAGTTTAACCTGTATTCCAATCATATCCCAAGAATCCCGTCTCCATATCTCATTTCCGTATATTTTTGCTCTTTTCAATTGTAAATTAAACAAACCCCCATTGATAATTGACGTTTGTGTCACCCCTTAGAGTTAGTATGTTTTTATTCATTAATATTTATAGCTATGATTGATTAGAACTTGCTTTTACTTTTCTATTAAAACTCGAAACCACTACTTGTGGGAACGATCCCAACCCTTGGTTGGGTTATATCACTACATGCGATCGTTGGCACTTGAACCGAAGTAGTGTCCTAATACATGAAGTCAACGGTAATCCATACATATTCTAAGGGAGCCATCTTTCTTTCTCACAAATCAGAATAAAGCGCCCCAAGGTGAGACATTTGGTCGAATAAAACCCTTATCAATGAGATCTTTCAACTGTTCCTTTAGCCCTTCCAACTCTTCTGGAGCCATTGTATATGGTGGAATAGATATTGGATGAGTATCAGGATGAAGGTCTATACCGAAGTGTATCTGTCACTCAGGAGGGACTTCGGGTAGATCATCGAGAAAGACTTTTGGAAACTCACTCACAACTGGAACTGACTCAATATGAGGTGTCTCAACACTAGAGCCATTAACTCGGACTAAGTGACAGACACAACCCTTGGAAACTAACTTTCTTGCCTTAAGGTACGAAATAAAATGAACCTTAGGCACTACTGAACTACTACTCCAGTTTATAACTTGCTCATTAGGAAACTGGAACTTGATAACTCAAGTTTTACAATCGATAAAGGCATAACAGGCATGAAGCCAGTCCATACCAAGAATGACATCAAAATCAACCATGTCTAACACAACTAAACCAGCTATGGTTTTCTTGTGATTGAAGTAAATGGTACAATCACGATAGGCTTGCTCAACTAGAATAGACTCCCCAATAGGTGTAGAGACACAAAAGGGCTCACAAAGTTTATCGGGAATAAAATAAAATTTCATCGCAACATAAGGTATCACGAAAGATAAATTCGTTGTTGGGTCTATCAAAGCATAAACATTAAGAGTAAAGACTTTGATCATACCAGTGACAACATCTGGAGAATTATATTGCTCTTGATGACTCATGATAGCATATAGGAGGTTTGCTCCTCCGCCTGCCCCTGAAGTAGCTCCTCTAGATGCGACTTTGTCTGGTGGAGCAACTGATGAAGATTGGGCTCTATTTCACTGATTCTCATTACATTGCCAGTTCTTAGGGCACTCTTTCACGAAGTGACCCTCTTAGTCACACTTGAAACAACCAGTGGAGCCATCACGACACTTACCTGGGTGGTTCTTACCACACTTAGCACATGCAGGAGCCCAGTTACCTCTTTGTGCCACACTACAATGAGATTGCGCTGGTCTAGCTCTGAAGCTCTGCGAATTCTGACAATTATACTCATCTTTGTTTCTAGGTGCAAGTTCACTAGCAGATGCTGGAGCAGGTCCCTTTTGCTTTTGGCAAAAGGAAGAACGGTTTACATTACCCCTTTGCTGCCCGGACTCATTTGCTATGCTAGCTTTCTTGTTTCTAAACTCTTCCCTATCCCTCAGCTTCTCTTCCTAAACCTGTTGCACATAGACGATCAACCTTGCTATATCCATGTTCCCTATTAGCTATGCTAGCCTTGCCCTCTTTGCTTGACAGATGGGACAACCCAACCACAAATAGACTCATCTTACTCCTCATATTCGCAACCATCTCTGGAGCAAATCAGGAAAGTTGGGTGAACCTCAAATTATACTCATGAACACTTAGCAAATGCTGCTTAAGGGTAAAGAATACTCGTGCCTTGGCTTTTCTCCGTTCGTGAGGAAAGAAATGCCCTAAGAATGCACTCTCAAATATAGTCCAACTCAAAACTGGTGCATCCTCAGCCCTACTCTTCTTCCACTGGTCAAACTAAGTCCTGGAAACAATATTCAGTTGATATGCAGTTAGTTACACTCGCTCAACATCGGCAACGTGCATAACCTCAAATACCTTTTGCAGTTCCTCAACAACATTTTTCGTATCCTCAGTAGTGCTTGAACCAGTGAAGTTTGGAGGATTCATCCTCAAGAACTCATGGATCCTTGAAGTATCAGCCTCTTCCCATCGATCCCGTCTTTGTTGCCCAACTTGGTTGGTCACTTCTTAACTTAGCATTTGGATTGCTTCCCACAATTCAACATTGGTGACCTCTCTTTGAGGTTGCACTTCATGTGTATTTGGTATCCCTTTCTCCTCAATATTACGCCAAGCAGGACGACCTCAGACAACTCTTCATGGAAGCATGATCAACTGAAAGACACGCACAAGCATGAGTTAGAAAGAGACTCTATAGAGATGAACTCTATCACACGAAATGAGTATGAAAGAAGTGAAGGATAACTAGGACTCTACTGACACGACTTCATAGACTCCCTAGGACTCTTGAACTTTGTTCTCTATACCAAGTTTGTCATACCCCGAGCCTACCCTTGACTTGGCTTAACTTATAGCAAAAGACTTAAATAGCAAGAAAACAGTCTCAAAGGATAACTCATGCAATAACTCAAACAAATATTAGACTAGCCAAAATGGCAACCCAAGTCTCATAACAAAACATCTGAAATACAAGACTAAAGAACTCATATCTAACTTTCTATGAAGCCTCTAAATATTAAGAGGGATGTCGGGATAAGACCGCCCGATCATCCTAACAATTGAAATACTATAAAACAATGTAAAAGGAGTCCACCAGAAAGCAAGGAGGCCCACCAACTGACTCTGAGTGCTCAACTGCATCATCGAGACACTGGATGCTGATCATGGTTACCTGTATTTGCATCATGACAAGACGCAGGCCAAATGTCATCAATACATTGAATGTACGAGCATGCGAGGGGAAAACTAACATGACATAAGCTTGAAAGGAATCTGAAAGAACACTAACCATAGGTTTACTCAACTCATGCATACTCAACTTAAATTCAAAGTCAAAACAACAATAAAGGTGCAGTTTATACAAAGCATTTAAAACACTAGATGAAAACTCAATGTATTAATGAAATACAATAACAACTCAGTTTACATATAAAGAAATATAATACTGTGGAAGTTTCTCTAATCGACAACCATCTATATAAGCTAAAGTGAAGATACAACGTCTTGCCCATGCTGCCATAACTATCCTATACCTTGCCATGATATAGAATGCCTCAACTAAGTTGATCCACTAGTCTATGCTAAAAAGCATTAAGGTGTCATCTAAAAAGTATGACCCTTTCTATCCACGATGGCTACATGATTTATGGAGACTTGAGTTGTTATGAACTCATCCCCATAACGGTGCTCAGTACTACTCCCAAAATATACTCAGCTCATATGTTTTGCAACAAAACTCTTTCTATGATTTGAGGTAATTACTCAAAAACTAGCTGAAAAGATCTTCTGGAAATCGGTGTTTCCCTTCTTGTTTAAATGTGAAAACATTTCAACTCTTGGGAATACTTAGTTCTCGTATAATATTTTGAAGAAATGAACTTTACTCTTAAACTTTACTTAACTCAAAAATCAACCCTTAAAACAAAGTTAAAATATTTGAAAAATACTTTTGGAAGACTATAAGAACTTCTCTTGACTTGATTCTTAACTTTCCTTGAATTGAATTATGGATTCAAGGCTCATGATATCATGTTTATGGATTATTTCATGATGTTTAGACGTACCTTAGAGTGTAGAAATAAACTAGAAAACTTAGGTATGTTGCTAGGGAACTCAAATGGAAAGAAGTGGGAAAATGTGGAAAACTTGGCGTCCCTGGCGCTCTGAGTGGCGCGGGGCGCCAGAGGGTGAATTTCAGAAACTGGATTGGGGTGCTCTGGCTGGTGCGGCGCCCCAGAGCCCATACTTCAGAAGCTCCTTTGGGGAGCTTTGAGAGGTGCGGTGCCCCAGCCCCCTCCCTAGATTTTTTGACGAATTTTCTTAGTTCTTTTTCAACTCTAAACTTTGTAGATTCAATTTGTTCTTTTCCGAAACACTTAGATTCGAATATATCACCAATTTATGAAGGAATCTACTCAAAATCACACCTAATTTCATGAATAAATCTCAACAACTGTCTCAACAACTTCAACAACAAGAACCCACAAGAACTTAAACAAAATTCATCAAAAACTCATAATCTTTTCTTTCAAGAACACAATTATGCTGAATTGAATCATGATTGGCACGTGGGTGAACTAACTAACCCAATGCTATGTGATCTCACATACCTCGTAGGATTGAATCCTTGGTGAAATCCACAACCAAAATTGCAAGAACTTGACGAATCTTGAACTTTTCTTCCCTTTCTCCTCTTTTCTCTTTTCTACAAGGCATAAACTGAGCTAATTCTGTTAGAACCCAATTAAACTTCTAAAAACGAAATTAATTAATTGGGTATGGAAAAGACCAAAATACCCTTCCAAAATCCGGTTTTGACTTTCTTTACCTAGACAACCCAACTTCAAATGGACATATCTCACTCATACAAACTCGAAATCATGCAAACTTGGCGGCGTTGGAAAGATAATTGAAGGATATTTCCAACAATATCTTGTAGCACACATAAATCATCCTATGCTAGGAGTTATTGTCATTTAATGTTGACCAAAACTCAAACTTAACTTAATTTTGTCAAATTCTAGATTTTTCATTCTTTCCAAAAATGACTTTCTGATTCTATCTCGTTCTAGTTCTTTCAAGTAGAGAGCTGTTACAGGAAGATTCGGGTGCCTTAGAGGGATTCAAGCTTTGTTTCGAGGTAGGTGATGGTTCTATTTCATGTTTATGTTATGTATGTTAGTGTTTTCTTCAATGTAGTGTATGTATGTATACGAATGTTGCACTATTGATCACATATAATGCAAATGAATATGAATGAATGATTGTAAGCCATGAATAAATACTTGATTATATGATTATGAGAATGTATATTGTGATTGTGATTGTGACATGTAGAATGGATTGGGTGTCTCGTCCCGACACACTAACTCTGATCGGATGTCACCTACCGACATACATATTGTAATGGGTGTCAAATTCCGACTCACTAACTTGGATACGGTATCACGATCTGGCATACTAATAGTTTGGGTATGGGTTCCATGAGAGGACCATTGACTTGTCATATATGCATATTATTGAAAATGTGGAATTGTACATTGCTCCTGCTTCCATATCTTTAACAGTTTAGTTTTGGGATTAGTTGGTTAGTAGTAATGGTTCTACCACCAAAGGGTTAGTGTGGATGTCAATCACGACGGTCTGGGTCGTGACAAAGTTGGTATCAGAGCCCTAGGTTCATTGATCTCGGTGTACCAAAATGAGTCTAGTAGAGTCTTGAGGAAAGGTATGGAGATATCTGTACATTTCTTCGAGAGGCTATAGTACTTTAAGAAATCTCTCTGTTTTCTCTTGTCTCCTTTCATGCTATAACTTGGTTCCAATTGGTATCTGACCTCCTTCACTCTTCTGTCCGCAGATGGTTAACACTAGATTCAACGGTGTCAGGCCCGTAGCTCCCGTCAATAAACCAGCTAATGAATCTATAGCAAGAGGAAGCGGCCGAGGCAGGGGTAGAGAAAGATCAAGGGGCAGAGGCCGAGGAAGGTAGTACCTACTATGGATGGAGCACCGGTTGAGAATGCTCATGTAACACCCTAGAAATTACTTGAACTAAGACTCGAACCATCCTTCGTTGTGAGTAGGATTTTAGTAAGGAATTTGAAATTTCACAAGTGTTAAGGTCACTAGATGTAGTACCTTGAGTTCCAAAAAGAACTAAGGAGAATTCATTCAAGTCAGTCCTAAGGTCTTCTAAGTTTTTGGTCAACTTCAAACGACCATAATTCTCAGTACATGAAGAGTTCTGTGGGACATCAGATAACAAACAATTTAAGTTCTGGATATGTATTCTTGAAGTTCATTCTAAATCTTGTTTGGTTGTGGTTTTGATGATTTCTTAAGATGAAAGTGAATGTTTTGAGTAGATTAGTGTGTACTTAGGTTGGGTAATTGAATCTAAGGAAAGCTTGAGAAAAGAAATCGATTAAAAGTGATTTAGGATAAAAAAGCGAGAGACAAAATTCATCGGAATTGTCTGGCAGAATGGTGGCGCGATGCGCCACATATGTGCCAACAGGGCTTGCATGGCGCGCCACCAGTGCACCAATATCATGTTTCTGAACCTTAGGGCCTGGCAGCAAATTGAATAACGCTATCAAAGACACTTAATCCTGTTCTAAGAGTCAATGATTGTTAGTCAGCATATAACCCAAATAAATGAGCTGGGGTCGAATCCCACAGGGAGTGGTACATTTTTGAGAATCAAGAGCAAAGTTCGAATATGTTCAAGTCAATGATAGATAAAGACATTTATGAATAAAAGCGTACTTCAAATTTAAGAGCGACACAAGTGTCAAATAACAGGGGTTTTTTTATTGCAATTATCAACTACGACAACATCAAATAACACAGATTAACAACTAATGAGACGGGTTCTTGGGATGTGATTGGATTATAGGCTAAGGTAGACAAATGGGTAGTTGCAATTGTTAGTGAATAGCTGTAAATCAGTGACTAAGGTAGACTTTAGTGGTGATAAATATTTTCTGAAACAATTTACCCATAATTAGGTTGGTTTCTCTCGAACACCAACAAGCAGCAATTAAGAACATCCTACGCTTTAGTCCATTCAATCTCTCTAGCTGAATGTGTGGAAAAGGGTTTTGGATTCACTCTCTCCAGATGAACCCATGACAACCCAATACCCACATACCATCAAATCAGTAATCTTGGTTTTAAAACCTCTCTCTCGAGCAAGCCAAAGACACAAAGGTAGAGCTACATTTGCAACTACAACCCTTTAAATTGAACCAAAATTACTGATTGAAATAACTTTTAAACAACATTTACACTAACAATAAATAATGCCCAAAAGCTAAATCAACCCATAATCACATAATCACACCCCAAGAATTGGGGTTTCAGCTAGACATCATAAAAAGAAAGAAATCGTTACCAAATTGTGTTTCCATCAACTGGGTACGATTAATTTCGTCTTTACAAAGGTCCAAGTTGATATTAGACCCACTTCTAGTTTCTCAAACATGGAAAACTTCAATTCTTCAAAGTTAAGGAAAATATATGTTTCCAAACTTAGAGTTCAGACTCAAAAATTACTCTAATGAACGTTCAGAATAAAATTTGATACTAAACATAATGCTAGAAAATATATTTATAGTTGTCAAAAATATGTTGCGAAGGGGCATCCGGTGCAGTAAGTTGAGATTGCCGATTAACTCGACGATCCACCCTTTGTCATTCCATCGCCTATTTGATTTTCCCTTCAGCATCCTTAAGTTCGATAACTTTGGGCGATCCAACACTGCATCATAGAACCGTTCAGTGACTCACTGACTGCTCCTTTCTCTCGCCGACTTGATTTTCTCCTTCAGGGCTTGGCACACTAGAAATTTAGGAGAGGTAATAGCCGCTCAACGATTCACCCAATGGATTAGACGATCGACATGCCTTCATTTATTTGTTCTTTCAGCTGCCTTGTTCATTTTTGCTTGTTAGTGTCCATGCTTTATTGCTCAATCAAAATACCTGGAAAACAAGGATTTGACATCAGTTATTGGAACAAAATAAGCATTTGAAGACACTAAATATATCCAAATAAAGCCCTTAATGAGTCCAAATCATTGACTCATCATCGCCTCGCACCAGATATGTGCCAGGGTCGCCTGCACCTACTCATTTTCCGTTGGTTGTCCCGTTTTAGTCGCTTTTGAGTGTACCTTCACACCCTTTGATTCTAAGTACACTAAACTACTTCTAAAAACCTAGAAATCATTCATAACATGAATCATAACCTTGAATTCATAATTCAACTTCAAGGTAGAGTTAAGAGTTAATTTTTGAGAATTCTTTCGAACATTCTAAGAAAGTCCCATTAAGTCCTTTTGAGGTTCTTCTACAACTTCAAGTAACTTGTTTCATGACTCGAGAAAGTAAGTATGAGAATGAGAAGAGTTGTATACACAATTTCCATATTGTCATGTAGACCCTCGAGTCGAGTCCTTCATGCCCATAAATTCCGTATGAATTTCATAAATTAAGCATCTTTGAGAGAAGTAGTATCTTTAAGTTCTAAGTCTTGAGTGGGCTGGGACTAGAGGAATTGTGTTAGCATTTCGGGCATCGGCAATCCTTGCGTAAGCTCTACGAGGAGGCATGATCTGAATGTATAACGTTGAGTTAGAAAGGAGATCATACCCACACATGATAAGAATAACAAGAAAGTAAAGTTTTTTCAAAAACACTTTGTAGCCTCCTCCTCATAGGTGTGGCGCGCTTCACACACATGAAAGGGACTCTACTTAGTGCGGTTTTTCAGGCATCCTAGGATCTTAAACCTAATGCTCTGATACCAAGTTTGTCACGCTCTAAGGCTACCCCCTTTACCTAATCATGGGACCTAGGATCACGAGTGACCCCAAGCTAACCCTGAGCTGGCATATCATAAGCATACTAAAATATACTGAAATAAGAGATACTATGTGAATGCTTGAAAACCTTGCATTGATACCAATGCTCTTAAACCTAATGCTCTGATACCAAGTTTGTCACGCTCTAAGGCTACCCCCTTTACCTAATCATGGGACCTAGGATCACGAGTGACCCCAAGCTAACCCTGAGCTGGCATATCATAAGCATACTAAAATATACTGAAATAAGAGATACTATGTGAATGCTTGAAAACCTTGCATTGATACCAATGCTCTTAAACCTAATGCTCTGATACCAAGTTTGTCACGCTCTAAGGCTACCCCCTTTACCTAATCATGGGACCTAGGATCACGAGTGACCCCAAGCTAACCCTGAGCTGGCATATCATAAGCATACTAAAATATACTGAAATAAGAGATACTATGTGAATGCTTGAAAACCTTGCATTGATACCAATGCTCTTAAACCTAATGCTCTGATACCAAGTTTGTCACGCTCTAAGGCTACCCCCTTTACCTAATCATGGGACCTAGGATCACGAGTGACCCCAAGCTAA
>JAJONQ010077707.1:0-14810 GCA_036250385.1 Solanum microdontum
TATAAATTAAACAACAAATTTTTATATCCTTTGAACTCAACATTTAGTTTGGATACATTTATATAAAACACATCTATATTTTTCAACATATAAAATTATCATACATTTTAGTACATTTATTTATTTATTTACCGTATGACAAACATACTACTATTAATTTTATTTAATAGACATGTATATGTCGTACCTTGTATTTTACTCTTTTCTTAATCTAACAAAAGTTACTTACCGTTGATTTTAAAGCAAATAAATAAACAAGTTTTTCTAATTATGTTTTCCTAAATTGAGTTTAAGGACTATCTTCGGATAGGCTCTAAGGGATGCTTAATACCTTCTCCTCGAGTAATCAAAACCCTTACTGAGAATCTCATTGGTTTTGCAAATCAAAACAGAGTTTACATTTACATATTAAAAAATGGTTTTCCTAATATTTTCCTTAAAATTTAGGTGGCGACTCTAAAACAATTTTTTTCCCAAAATCAGAGTGTCAACCATATTATGTTGTGAACTGTTTCGGTTGGTTCGAAATGGGGTGCGACAGAGCCTATATGCAATATATACTCATAGCATACATTCAAGGAGGAACTCTCAACTCCATGCTATGGCATGTTCATCAATTCAACTCATGAAGTCTATAGGCAACTTATACTCAATGTACTAATATATGAGGAAAATCATATAAATTCATTTTCTTTCTAAACATAAGCTTTTCATGAACATGCATAGTCATAAAAGAAATCATCGGAACATCTAAAACACACATGACTTCACACAAAGAACAAACTATGAGGAACTCTTTATCTCAAGCTAAGGATAGGAGTAGAAGGACAAAGAAGAGGATATCGGGACATCTTAATGGCCTCGAGACCCTAGTAGCACCCTCAACTAAAAAATCCCTCCATAACACTTTTCGGGAGAAACTTCGTTGCTTCCTAATTCTTATCCTGCTGGTCTAGAATCTCAACCGGTACTTCTTCATAAGAGAGATCCACATTAACTCCCAACCCTTCCAAGGGAACTTATGGTTGTCGGATCTCCAACAAACTTCTTTAACATAGAGTCATGGAAAACCGTATGCATTGATGCCAACTCATTAGGCAATTCTAGCTCATAAGCAACATTACTGACACGTCTCAAGATCTAATATGGGCCTACCAAATGGGGACTAAGCCTCCCTTACTTTCCAAACCTCATTGCACCTTTCTTGGGTGAGAATTCCAAGTAAACCCAAATCATGAACATTAGAAGCACACATCGACCATGCTATCTAAGCACACCATCTCCCCCTTGGGAGAAAGCCTAGACGGACTTCCTAAGCACCACTTCTTTCAATTCATCTAAGGTCGGATCAAGACATCACTAAGCTTTCACACCCGTCACACAAGATGATTCTAAACCGTGGTTAACTATACTACTACTCTTTAGAGGAGTCTACTAACTTAACCCATCAAGGTATTATCTAAACACCATATTCATCAAATTCATTCTTGTCATCGGGGCATTAGTCAAACTAACAGACATCTCCAAAACACATAATGACCATATCGGGTTCTATAATCAGTAGAGGCATACTGAAAGTGCAGCCAATCCCTACCAAGGATAACATCAAGGCCTATCATATCAAGTCTATCATGTCACAAAAGACAAAGCGGCAACGGAATCTAATAAAGCATAAAACACATACCGGTAGTCACATCTGGGGGACACTCTTGTTCACCTCTAGCTTGGAGAGCATAGAACATATTCAACTGTGGAGCATCCACACCCGAACCACTAGGAGGAGCTTGCTTACCCTCTCTTCTCTTAGCCTTAATCATTGGACAATCCCTCATTTTGTGACCACTTTCACCACAACCAAAGTAACCCTCTATGCCAGCTAAACACCTACCCTCATGTCTCTTTCCACACCTAGCACAAGTAGGCCATAGGGATTCACTACTAAGTCCTTGCGGTTTAGGGTTAGACACCTTATCTTCATTATACCTAGGAGCATGGAGGAACCTTGCCCAGAAAACCTTTGTTGATTCTTAGGGTGACCAAGTTTATCAGACCTTGCATGGGAGGAATTATCTTCATCCATTCTAGACCTCTTTTTCTCCCTAGATCTCCCTTTAAGTTTTTCCTCTTCAATTTGTTGGGCATGAGTCATAAGGCAAGCAATATCCATGTCACCAATGAGCATGGCGGTACGACATTCTTTCACTACTAAATCAAACACCCCTGATATAAACTTACTCATTCTCGACCTAAAGTCGGCCACTATAGATGGAGCATATTTTGACAATTGATTACACCTAAAAACATATTCTTTAACACTCATATTACCTTGTCAAAGGTTGATAAACTCAAGTACCAAAGCCTCGCTCATCTCAAGAGGGAAAAACCTATCAAGAAAAGCATTTTTAAGCCTTTCCCACTCTATGGGACCCGCTTCTACCGGTCTTGCTTCTTTCCATTGGTTGAACCAAACTTGAGCAACACCCTTAAGTTGATAAGAGGCAAATTCCACCTTCTCTACCGGAGTCACTCCCATAATGTAGACCTCATCGATAAACTCTTGAGGATCTTCCTCAACTTTGGAGCCATAAAATTCTAGAGGGTTCATCCTCATGAAGTAGTCCCTCACTCTCGAAGACGCCATACCAACATTTAGGTTCACTGGGTTCAAAACTTCCCTATTGGCTTGGGCCATCAAGGTTTGAGCCAACACTTGAAAAATAGATCTAAACTCTGTATTAGTCACATTCTCAGCCAAAGGGTCAATCAGAGCTTGTGGAGGAGCTTAGGGAGGAACTTCTTACTCCATATTGTCTTCCTCATTCCTTCTAGCATTAGCTCTTGTAGTAGTCATATCATGTTGACCATCGGGTAAGGGTTAGGAGAAAGACCTTATAGAGTTAAACTCTATTGCACGACTTAGAGTAATGAATAAGTGAAGTTTCCTAAGAATCTCGTAGCCTCTCATTCATAAATGTGGCGCGCTTCACACTTATGAACAATACTCTACTAGACGTAGTTTTGAGACATCCTAGAATCATTCTAAAACTTGTGCTCTGATTACCAAGTTTGTCATGACCCAGGGGTACACCATAGATGTAACATGGCGTATAAGACCCTGAGAGGCCTCATACAAGCCACTTAGCATATCATAACATAAAGTAATAGAAATGAGCGGGAATTTAAAACATTTTTCAACAACATCAAAGTCTTTATAAAATGAGTAGAAGTCCATTACACTTGTCTCAAAGCATCTAATACATGGAAGTCTTTGGGACAAATCCTATACAATTGTTCAAAACATAAAATGAAAGACATAAGAGAAATGGTTGTCAAATCCTCGAATGCTATGAGGACTCACCAAAACCTCAATCCTTGCTTCTATTAATGATCCTAGCCACGGGGATGGAATGTAGATGATTGTATGAGTTAGTACAACATGTACTAAATATGGTAGCTAGCATGAACATAAACATAGGCATAACATAGGCATTAGTCAACATAAGACATATACCATAAACATAAGAGATAACAACATTAGTCATAGGTATAATCAATGCACATAAATCATCATGGTATAATAGGAATCATTCTATGTGAGAAGCCTCATATCACTACTTCAAGCTATCATAGTTCATACATGCTTTGATTCATTTTAGGTGAGCAAGCCTTTCAACCTAGAATCATTCTATGTGAGAAACCCTTTCACATTATGCATTCATACACACAGAGTAAATCATATGAGTAAATCCTTCCACAACAATTCAATCTACTAATCAACATTCATATATATAAGTTTTACTCTCAAAACCCTAATCATCATAATTCATCAAGTAAGATTTACTGTCAAAGACATACTAGTCATAACTCATTATATTATCTGTACTCTAAAAGCCCTACTAATCATCATTCATCATACATGTCTTGGTCTCAAGGCAATCCTAATCTCAAAGCCTAGACATAATTCATCATATATACTTGATCTCAATCAATTCATGTCTATATACTATACTTTACTCTTAAGAAATCCATGTCTATATGCTTCAATATCAAGCAATCTATAATGTATCTCATCAATCCTAGAAGAATACATCTAAATCCTCAATTACCCCTATCATGGCATAAGACCCATTTATATCAATTTCACCATTCTAGACATGGGTTAGGCATGGGTACATGTAAATTCATCCTAAAATATGTAATTATCTAATTCTATCATAAACAATCATAATCTACTTAATTGGATCAAAACCCATAATATTAGAAGAAACTCTAACTAGAATTGGGGAATTCTTCTTCTAAATTGGGGAAAATAATAGGGGTTCCATGGATGAAAAGCCATCATACCTTGATTACAAAGACCACAAATGCTTGAGTATTGGATATTTGACCTTGATCCTAGCTTGAAATCTTTGTTCTTCTCCAACTTCTAGAGAGAGAAATATTTGAGAGAAGAACTTTGGGATTCTTTTGGAGTTTTTGAAATAATGTCTTGAATGGTGAGTTTAAAGGGTTAAAATCACTTATATAGGTGTACTAGGCATAGGCAAAACGGCCTCACTTTATTTTAATTAAAACCGTAAAGACCCAAACTACCCCTCATTTGGCAGTGTACTACCTCCTTTCACGAAGGGCTCCACGAGTCGTGGTCTCTCTCGTGGTCATGGACGAGTGGCTAAGAAACCTTCCCCCAATGCCTAAAAAGCTAAGGTAACACCACGACCCCTCCCATGATCCTTCTAAGGCTTCACGAGCCGTGAAGTGGCTAGTGTGGAGGAGGTCGACTTTGGCAGCCTTGAGGAGGCTACTGCCTCACCACCATGAGTTGCACCACGATCTGTGGTGGCCACCACGAGCTGTGAAGGCTCTCGTGGGAAGGTGGGCAGTGCCTTGGGAAAGTTGGGCATCCTTGGCCCTTTCTCTTGGCTCTTTCCCTTTTCCTTGGCTTGTTGCCCTCTCACTTAGCCTTAGTTTAGTCTCCTAGACTACGGGGTGTTACAACGGGGATGAAATAGATGAGAAACCCTCGACAAACCTTCTATAATAACCATCTAATCCCAGGAAACTCCTAATATCAGTTGGAGATGTGGGTCTAGGCCAGTTCTCTACTGCCTCAATATTTCGAGTGTCAACTCTAATCCCATCACCAGAAATAGTGTGGCCAAAGAACGCCACTGACTCAAGCCAAAACTCACACTTAGAAAATTTGGAATACAACTCCTTATCCTTTAGAGTTTGGAGAACTACTCTTAGGTGACTGGTATGATCCTCCTCATTCCTCTAGTAAATTAAAATGTCATCAATGAATACAATAACAAACATATCAAGATAAGGCTTAAAAACTCTGTTTATAAGATCCATGAACGTTGTAGGAGAATTTGTCAAACCAAAAGACATAACTAGAAACTCATAATATCACGACACAGGGGTACCCCCTAGATGTAACATGGCGTATAAGACCCCGAAGGACCCCATACAAGCCACTTAGCATTCATAACATAAGAAATAGAACAATAGAAGTTAAACAATAGTCCAAGTCCAATAGTTTTTTTATAAAAGAAAGAGGAAGTCAAACACTTTGTCTCAATATAGCCATCTAATACTATAGAATGAAATTTGGGCCTAGCCCGTACATCATGTCCAAAAGTGAAATGAAAGATATAAACTAAACAATGGAAATCCTTCCTCGAACTGTGAGGACTCACCAAGCTCGGGAATCTCGAAATCAACTACTTGCCTCGAAATTGAGGACCCTGACTGTCGGACCATACATTTGGGGAAATGTAGGCAAGAGTATGCGTTAGTACAAAACAATGTACCAAGTATGATAGTCATGCATAAAACATTTAAATCATGTTAAAACGGGATATTTTATAACCATGCAATTGACCAGCTAAAACATGATATCAAAGGGTTAGAAAACATACTTCATAAAGTATGGCCAATGCAAGCTAACATCTTTCAAACCTTTGAACACATATGACATACTCATTGAGTAACCTTAGTTCATTAATCATATTGTTGTGGGAATGAGCCTTAACCCACATAGAGACCATGTGAGCTATAACATGATCCCCCAATGCTCCAAATCTGAAAAGGGTTGTCCTACTTGGCAAGGTAAGGATAATGAACTTCTAGCTTAAGTGGATCCACTACCTAATCATCTTATGGGGACACATAGTTTAAGGGATAAGGAGATTGCTACTAGAAACCCGACCTCTACTAACAGGAGAGCTTCCATCTCAAAAGATATTTCTGGAAACCCGACCTCTGCTAACGGGAGAGCTTCCATCTCAATATCCTCATGGTGCTAAGCATAATTCCCACATAATATTCATTTCCTACTTATTCTCATTATTCATGGAAGGGCATGTCATCTTGCCAATCCAAGCTAAGTTTCATTAAGATGGCTAGCTCCTTATAATTGATTCATTTAGGTGAGAAAACCTTTCAACCTTAGAATCCTTATTATGTGAGAAAACCTTTCACAATCTTGTTTGTATGTGTTTATGAGAATATCCTTTCAACAACACAACAACAACATCATCATGGACACTTTAATCTCAAAGCATCCTTAAAACAATTGCATAGGTTTCATAAGAACATGCATAAAATCATACTTTGCCCTTTCAAGGTTCAAAGCCTACTTTCAATCACCACATATAGAAATCAAAGATTAGATAGGGATTCATCATAAATTCATGTGATTCTATCACTTCATGCTTTAGTTCATAAAACCCCTCTTTCATAATCAACAACCCACATCATATGATTACAATTGGAAAATACCAAGGTTTACATGGGTTTATAGGGGAAACATCATAAAATCATTGTATTTCATCAATTCATGCATATTCTAACATAATTCAATCATTTAGATCAATAATCAAGAGAACTCGTGGTAATTGAAGAAAACCCTAGATGAATCCTTCTTCTTCTTCAAGTTTTAGACAGAGAATTATTGGAGAGTTTTTCTTTTTGGGTGAGTTTGGGGAGAATGATTTCTATTGGGAAATTTGGGGGTAAAATTGCTTATATAGAGGTCTTAGACATAGGCAAAACGACGTAGTATAGGAACTAATTAATTAGGAAAACATCCAACCAACCCTGAAACTTAACTGCCAGCTGCTGACCTATGACCACGACCGACAAACCGTGGACAGAACAATGGGTCGTCCTGCGCGATCGTCGTTTGTGGTCAGAGACTTGGTTTCTGGGGATCTGGACCACGGGTCCTCGACCATGGACCACCCCGCAATATCATTCTTCATCCCATTCCACCAAAAGATCTCCCACAAATCATGGTACATCTTAGTGGCTCCTAGGTGAATATAATATCAAGAAATATGGGCTTCTGACAAGATATGCTCCCTCAACTTATCAACATCAAGAACACACAAACGACCTTGATATCTAAGCACACCATCTCCCCCTTGGGAGAAAGCCTCAACAAACTTTTGAAACACCACTTCTTTCAATTCTACCAAAATTGGATCAAGTCCTTGCTTAGCTTTAACATCCACCACAAAAGACGATTTAGAACCATTATGAACCATAACACCACTCTTGGTAAAGTCTCTCCCAGCCGGACCAAACTATGAACATCTCGAACCAA
This sequence comes from Solanum microdontum, assembly GCA_036250385.1. Taxonomy (NCBI): domain Eukaryota; kingdom Viridiplantae; phylum Streptophyta; class Magnoliopsida; order Solanales; family Solanaceae; genus Solanum; species Solanum microdontum. The sequence continues at coordinate 7,613 of JAJONQ010077707.1, forward strand.
CTGTTTATGTTCATCCTCTATATGAGCAACACTAGCCATAGATAACCGACTAAGAGCATTCGACACCACATTCGCCTTTACATGGTGATAGAGATCACTCATATCGTAATCTTTCAATAACTCAAGCCACCTTTTTTGGAGAAGATTCAGATCCTTCTGACTAAACACATATTGCAAACTCTTGTGGTCCGTAAACATATCAACATGAACACCATACAAATAATGCCTCCAAATTTTTAAGGCAAAAATGACCGCTGCTAATTCAAGGTCATGGGTAGGATAATTCTTCTCACGGATCTTAAGTTGCCTTGAATCATAGGCAATAGCTTTCCCATTTTGCATAAGAACACATCCCAACCCAATTCTAGAGGCATCACAATAAACCACAAAGCCATTAGTCCCTTCAAGTAAAGTCAACACCGGAGTGGAAATAAGTCTATCCTTCAAATCTTGGAAATTCTTCTCACATTCTTCAGACTATATGAACTTAACCTTCTTTTGAGTCAAAGTCGTCAAAGGATATGCAATAGAAGAAAACCCCTCAACAAACCTTCTATAGTAACTGGCTCAAGCTAAGAAACTTCAAATAGCCGAAGGAGATAGAGGTCTAGGCCAAATCTTGACCGCATCTGTCTTAATAGGATCAACCTCGATACCCTTGCTTGAAACAGTATGGCCAAGAAAAGCTACGGACCTTAACCATAATTCACATTTGCTAAACTTTGCAAGAAGTTGTTGGTCCTTAAGAATTTGTAACACAATCCTTAAATGATCAATATGCTCATCCTCGCTCCTTCAGTAGATCAATATGTCATCAACGAATACAATCACAAACATGTCAAGGTAGTGTCTAAACACCTTTTTCATCAAATCCATAAATGTCATTGGGGCATTAGTCAAGCCAAATGACATCACCAAAAACTCATAATGACCATACCGAGTTCAAAAAGCCATCTTTGGAATATCATCTTCCGTCACCCTCAATTGGTGATAACCTGACCGAAGGTCAATCATAGAGAAATAACTTGCTCCTTTAAGTTGGCCAAACAAATCATCTGTCCTTGGAAAAGGATACTTATTTTTAACGGGTACCTTGTTCAACTGACGATAGTCAATACACATACGAAGAGAACCTTCCTTTTTTCTAAAAAACAAAATTGGAGCACCCCATTGGGATTTACTTGGTCAAATGAAACCCTTGTCTAACTAATCCTTCAATTGTTCTTTCAACTCCTTAAGTTTTGCCGAAGCCATATGGTAAGGAGGAATAGAAAGAGGTTGCGTATCTGGGAGAAGGTCAATACCGAAGTCTATTTCCCGCTCGGGAGGAATATTGGGTAAATCATCTGGAAACACTTTCGAAAACTCATTAACAACGGGGACCGACTCAAGAGTAGGGGTTTCAAAATCTACATCCCTCACCCTAACTAGATAGTAAATGCAACCCTCAGAAATCATCTTTCTAGCTTTAAGAAAATAGACAAACTGACCCTCAGGCATAGAATTTCCCCCATTCCACTCTATGATAGGCTCATTTGGAAACTAAAACTTGAGCACACGGGTTCTACAATCAATAGAAGCATAACATGAATGCAACCAATCCATACCAAGGATAACATAATAAACTAGCATATCAAGTTCCACCAAGTCAACAAGAGTAATTCTATGGGATAAGGAAATGAGACACTTTCATAGACCCTCTTAGCCACAATAGAATCATCAACAAGAGTAGAGACAAAAAAAGGATTTAACAACATATCCGAAAGAACATCAAACCTCATAGCCACATATGGTGTCACAAAAGACAAGATCGTACCGGGATCAAGTAAAGCATAAACATCAAGGTGGAAAACTTTCAACATACCGGTACCCACATCGGGAGAAACCTCTTGTTCACCACGAGTCTGAAGTAAATAGAATCGGTTTTGCTTAGGAGCATTGGAACCCGAACAATTAGGAGTAGCTTGCTTTCCCTCTTTTCCCTTAGCCGTAAGCATTGGGCAATCCCTCATTTTTTACCACTTTTACCACAACTATAGAAATCATCCATGCCGGCTAGACACTTACCCTTGTGCTTCTTTCCACACTTAACACACGTAGACCTAGGCAATGAAGATCCACCACCATTCCCTCCTTGAGGCTTAGGGTTAGACACCCTATCTTTGTTGAACTTAGGAGGAGCATTGGAGTAACCTTGACCGGAAAACCCTTGACAAAATCTATGACGACCATGTCCATCGGACCTTGCATGAGAGAAAATTCCATCACTGGTTTTAGCCCTCTTCACCTCCCTAGACTTTTCCTTAAGCTTTTCCTCTTCAATCTGTTATGCATGTACCATAAGATGAGAGATGTCCATGTCACTAATGAGCATGGCGGTACAACACTCTTTAACCACTATTTTGGACACACCTGACATGAACTTACTCATCCTTGGCCTAGAATCGGCAACCATTGTTGGAAAATATTTTGACTATTATGTGAACTTTAGAGCATATTCTCTGACACTCATACAGTCCTTCTAGCATAAATGCTTCGAGTAGACATCTCATGTAGAGCATCGGATAAGGATTAGGAGAGAGACCTTATAGAGTTGAACTCTATGGCACGACTTTAGAGTAATGAAAGAAGTGGAGTTTCCTAATCATCTTGTAGCCTCTTATTCATAAATGTGGTGCGTTTCACACTCATGAACAAGACTCTACTAGACGTGGCTTATGAGACATCATCCTAGGTGATATGCCGTGAAATCGTGGCACTTTTGATGCTTAATAACTATGAACTAATACTGGAATTAAGTGAAATTTTAGATTATTTGATGGTTTTGTTAAATGTATAGGCAAAATATGGGTTGTATAGAAAAGTAGAAAAAGAAGAAGAACTGATGTTGACCAAGTGAAGTTCATGGCCAACTTCACGAACCGTTAACTTTATTACGGTCCGTGGTTGAGCAAGTGAAAGTGAGGCAGTGCTGGTCCTTGAGAAAATGAAGAGCAGGAATAACCAAGTGAAGACCACAGAGGGTTCTACGGGCCGTAGTCATCACCACGGACCGTGGTACCTGCCGTGAAGCTGAACCAGTGTGAAAGCAAGAAAGAGTTGAAAAAGGGTTGAAACCCAAGTGAAGACCACGGGCGACTTCACGGGCCGTGGTCCTCACTACGGATTGTGGTAGCTCTCGTGGTGCATTTATTCCAGTGACCAAGTTTGAAGACCCACTTTCGGGAAGCTCCAAGGCAAAACCACGGAGGGCATCACGGAGCGTGAAGCCCTTGACGGGTCGTGGTAGTGGCTGTGGAAAGGCCCGACAACTCAGTCCTAATTCGATTAGGACTCATTTTAAACATTCTATTTTGAAATACTTCAGGTCATTTTTAAGATTATTATTGATTATCTTACGTTTCACGACGAAGAACACAACATTACTCTTAGCTTTCAATTTTTGGATTTTTGATTATTGCTATCAGTTGGAAATTCAAATTCAAACTATCAGATTATCAAAGTGATTGTTGATTTGCTAATTACTTTTGTAAGTCTTTCTCAATATGTTTTCATCCCTAATTACTGATTGTTTATGTGAAAGTATGAGTAGCTAAATACCACGACTGGGGTGGGTTGTGGAATCCATGACGAAGTTTTTGTTACGATTCCATAAAATAAGTAAAAGGCAGTCAGTGTTTGGATTTTATAGTTTTTAGCTTTCGATATCATTGTCATCTAGTTAGTGCATGCATTAGATGAGCATGTATCTGGTATTTGTTCGATAGAAAAATACCAGTTAGGAGAAAGATGAACTAAATTATCCAATTGGAGTTAAAGCTTGAGTTCGAGAGTAGAGATCTTTAACACCATATCATTTTATGTGAGGGTCAATGTTAGTAACACTCTAGGGTCGAGAGAAAATGAGTGATAATTATCTGATTTGACTGAGAAGTGTCAGATAAATTTAACTCACAATGATTTTGTAAACATTGATTTGCCTGATGCTCAATTACGGAAGAACACCTGAACTAATGTTATGGTGAACACAATCCTGGTTTCTCTTAATTAACTGAATCAACCTTACATTGAAATAGTCTATTAGTCGCGAATCTAGATTTTGACTGCAAGTTTAGTAACTGTAAGTTTCAAAATTAACACACATTTCCACCAAACCCAATTTACTTTTTGTTGTTATTTGTTTAAGAGATAATAACAACATTCGAATAAACGCGACAGTGAAACTTTATATGTAAAGAAATTCTCTGTGGGATCGACCTCAACTCTAGTTGAGTTCTATAAATTGACATCAATTGTTTACACTTCTTATTTGAAATGTAAGTTGGACGTATCAAACTTTGGCACCGCTGCAGGGGAATTTCAATTCAGAAGTGTTTTACTAGCTTTTATTTGATTGTAGTTATATTTCCTAATTTTGCGTTTTGTTTGGTGTTTGTATCTTTTTCAGGAGAGTCAGATTGTGCATGCCCAACACTAGAAGCAAAGGAGCCCCACTGCTTCCTTACAACCCTGAAGTTCAGAGAACTCTTCGTAAGATGGTTAATGCACATGAACTAGAGGCTCAGAGACACAGACTAGGACTAGAAGCTGAGATTGATGTTGCAAGGAATGTACATCAAACTGCAGGAATCAATCAACCTAGGCCAGGTGTCTAGCAAAATGCTAGATTTAATCAACCTAGGGTAGTAGATGAGAACAAAGGGGTGGAAGGAGTAGTCCATCCCCAGCGCCAACCATAGCCCCAAGGGGTAGAGCTCAGCATCCAGCTCATATGATGTATGAAGAAGATGATGCTGACTTGGATGGAGCTGGAGCCATAGTGTTACCTGCACTACCCCCAGGTGTGAAGTTCACAATCACCAGCACTATGATCCAATTGCTGAACCTGAAAGGTATGTTTAGAGGTGCAGCTGTTGATGATGCAAATCAACACTTTATGAATTTTGTGGCAATCTGTAAGTCACAAGAGATTCCTGGGGTCAACCAAACAACAATGAGGTTGAGGTTGTTTCCATTGTCTCTTACTGGAGAGGCGACTAACTGGTTGAATGAGATGCCAGATGAATCCATCCAAACTTGGAATGAGTTGAAGGAAGCTTTCCTGGAACGATTCTTCCCAGAATCAAAAGAGCTGCAGATGAAAGATGAGATTAGTACACACAAGCAGCTACCAGGAGAGACAATGCATGATACTTGGTGGAGGTTCAACCAGAAGCTGAAGAAATTCCTCAACCATGATCTTATCAAAAGACATCTTAAACAGGCCTTTTATAGGTCTTTGAATTATGTTACTAAACCTGTTGTTGATGCAGTGAATGGAGGCTCATTTATGAGGAAGTCATTTGCGGAGAGCATGCAACTATTGGATGAGGTCTCAAAGAACAACAGAGCATGGTACACTAGAGATGCAGAGGTAGGAGAGCTTGGGTATACATTTGATATTTCAGTTGAACAGAGGAAGAGAGAAGAAGAAAGGGACCAACACATGGCACATATGAGGACTCAAATAGATCTTCTCACAAAGCACATTGTTGCCATGTCTGAAGAGGTTAATGTTGTCGGACAGCAAAACAGGTATGAGGATCAGGATCTTGACCTTGATGAGGAAGCTAACTACTTGGGGAACCAAGGGGATTTCCAGAATTATAAGTTTGGAAATCAGGGTTACAATTCTAGAAATGCAAGTCGGAACTATGTTAGGGATGGTCAGTATGATAGGCCATCAAATAGAGATCAAGGAAACTGGCAAAACAGAGATGGATATAAGAATGATCACAGTGGTGTTTATGTGCCCCCAAGCAATAGAGACCGGGCAGGTGGTAGTTCCAGCGGATCTAAGCTGGAAGATATGATGGCTAAAGTACTCTAGAAGGTTGAATCAACTCATGCAGGGGTAAAACAAATGAGAGGTGATTTCTTAAGCATGAGTCAATTGATGGACTCTCACACTACCTCCATTTAAAAAATTGAGCAGCAGTTGGGGAAACTCTTAGCCTCATTGAATCAAAGGAAGAATGTATCACTACCAAGTGACACCATTCAGAATCCCAAGAAGGACGGGCACTGCATGGCTATCGCCACCAGAAGTGGTAAAGTTCTTACTGACCCTATGTCTGCAGGTACCAAACATGAACAGGTCTTGGAGCAAGCTGGCAGAGATGAGGATGAAACCGTACAGGTAGATGACTAGGAAGAGGTTCAACATAAATCACAACCCGCGAGAGGAAAAGAGAAGGAGGTCGAGGAAAACCTGCCTTTACAGCAGATTCCCAGACCACCTCCTCCTTTCCCTCAGAGGCTTAGAAAGAAATCTGAAGATGGGAAGTTTACAAAATTCATTACCATGTTGAAGCAGCTTTCGGTAAACATTCCACTGGTGGAATCTCTCGACCAGATGCCAGGATATGCTAAGTTCATGAAGGACTTGGTTACAAAGAAAAGAGCTGTAAGTCTTGATTTTACTAATGATGTTCACCATTACAGCACCATTGCTACCAGATATTTGGTTCAAAAAAAGGAAGACCCAGGTGCATTCACTATTCCATGCACCATCGGGTCAATCAGCTTTGCAAAAACGTTGTGTGATCTAGCAGCCAGCACCAACTTGATGCCACTAGCCATCTACAAGAAACTGGGATTAGGAGTTCCAAGACCCACAATTATGAGGTTGATGATGGCTGATAGGTCAGTTAAGTGGCATGTGAGAGTCCTATGTGATGTACTTGTGAAGGTGGACACCTTCATTTTTTCGGCTGACTTCATGATCTTGGATTGCGTTGTGGACTTTGAGGTCTCCATCATTTTGGGAAGACCATTTTTGGTAACAGGGAGAGCTTTGGTAAATGTTGAGAGATGTGAGCTAAAGTTTAGACTTAACAAGGATGAGGTAAAGTTCCATATTTGCAGGTCAATGAAGTAACCCAATGATATGAATGTGGTATCTGCAATAGAGGTTGTTGCTGATGAAGACATGAGGGTACCCATAGAAGAGAGGATGGCTGTTGAAACCTTAGCAGCAGTGGTGATGAACTTTGATACTGATTTTCGGTCTGACTATGTAGAGACCGTGAATGCTTTGCAGGGTATGGGAGCACACTCATATGCTCCAAAGAAATTGGACTTGTACTTGAAAAATAGGCCAAGCCCTCCAGCAAAACCATCCATCGAGGAGCCACCGGTGCTGGAACTGAAACAGTTA
>JAJONQ010077708.1:0-10069 GCA_036250385.1 Solanum microdontum
TTAAAAATTATATCAAAGTAAATATTTTTATGTATAAAATAAAATTTTAAAATTATATATATAATGTCGGGTTGGTTTGGTCTTGGGTTGGTTTTTTTAGTTAAAACCAAACCAACCCAAATATAGTCGGGTTTTTTTTTTCAATACCAAACAAAGTCAAACCAAACCACAAGTCGGGTTTTTTTTCCGGGTTGACTCAATTTGCGGTTTGGTTCGATTTTCGGTTCGGTTTTGTACACCCCTAGTGTTTTCTTCAAAAAGAAGCTAATACTACAAAGTATACTCCATTATCTATTCAATTTTCTACCATGTACAATGCCCACAATTGGGGAAAAATAATTCTATTCTATCTTTGCACAAATTCCCAAAATATTTTAAAAGCTTTCAAATTCCTTACTTTTCTCTTAGACAAGTTTGCCCTTCGGAGTCATCTTGGCCTACTTGCACTCGCACCTGCGAGACATAGGTGTAGACTTGCAACATGCAAATGCTCAGTAATCCTCAATCAGTATTCAATCAACTCTTCTTACGCTGGCACCTATAAAACAGTAGTTCCGACTTGCGGCACACATATGGGTAGGTAATAAGGTCTTGATAGTTCTACTTAGCACCTATGAGACACTGGTGAATTGGTATTTTATCAATTTATTGGACTCAAATTCATTAATTATTGCTATGTTTTAATGCTAATTGAGGAGATTTTAGGTCATAATTCTCTTGTATGCAAGAATTTTTTTTGGAAAAGTCTAGTTTAATGGATTCAGAGCTTAAATCGCTGAAGAGCACCAACAAAGGAAACGGCATCCCACAGGAGCTAATTGGCGTCTCGCCGTCTTGACCGGAGAAAATTGTCTAAGCACCAACAGCTCATTGGCGTTGTGTAATTATTGATCAGTGTTCCTCCGATCGTAACTCAAGTTAGACTAAATAAACTGAAGGCTGAAGTGGTGATGTGATTTGCACTATACAATCTTAGATCGACGTTCCACTGGTCTAGCGCAAGTTGAGGAGCAGAAGCTCAAGGGAAAAAATGTACTTTAAGGAGAAAGTGCTTCCTTTAGAAGGTTCAATGATAGAATATGGATTTGTGTAATCATGTAGCATTACCTTCTTTCCAATTGGGAATAGTCTTAAGAGATGCTCTTTTTGGATAACTTTGTAGTGATACAAAGTAGATAAGAACTTCCCTTACTTGCTAAGGAAGAGAACTCACATCCTTCCAAGCTTTGGATTTTAGATTTTTGAATCAATTTTGCTTGAAATAGAGTTTCCCTACATGCGTATATTCTCCATTTCTTCAATTATGAGTAACTAAATTTGTAGCTAGGGGTGTGTGTGCAAGATATAGGTGTAAAATCCAATGTATATTAATTAATTAGTCGTAAAATTGGTTGTTATGCATGGATCTATTGTTGTCTTGAAGTTTTAATCTAAAATCAGTGGTTGCAAATATTGATTGAGCTGTCTAACACTATTTTGACTTGAGAAAGCAAAATAGAGTTGGGTACTTTATAGTGAGGTCTTGATGAAATTAGTCTATGAATTTGAGCTAGAGATAGGATAATTCAATTAATTTTTCATTTAATGATATGAGCTAGAGATAATCTATCTATTCAGGCAATGTGTGTTGTTTTATTGGTAAGGGTCTTGAAGTTCGAGAGAATCCAAGTGATATATGTTTGATAGTTCGAGAGAATATCAAATGGTATCCATGTATTGATTAATCTTTACCTATTGTGTCAGAACCCCATCGCAATCCACACACCCCTGGCCATTTTCAATCTTGGTAGATCATATTTGTGTTGATTCCTTGCTTTGATACTTGTTATTGATAATTCTAGTTGTTTGCTACCCTCCCATTTCATATATACATTTGTTACGAGTACAATGTGCTAGTTTGTTTTGAGGTGAAAAATCAATATGAGAATGATACCAATTGTCAATTCTTGTGGTTCTATCCGACCTTTAAAGTTGGGTATTGTTATGCATACGACCGCATATGCCCTAAAAGTCAAACATATTTGAGCATTTATCAGAAGCAGACACCATCTTGTGGCACGCATGCTCAACATATGTCCTCCTATAGATTGCTTTTTGTTTAAATCTCTCATCATCTTGATTTTCTAAAAATGGTTGCACATAAGAGAACAAATGAATAATCTTCTTCTAAATGATATTAAAACAACACAATAACTCATAATTTAAAGCTAAGTAGGTTGGTAAACTGTCATGCCTCAAACTACACCCCTGGATGGCACTCGAGAACTATTCCTGGTTCCTAAGAGAACCCTTGTCTTGACTGACTACTAAGTGGAAGATAAACTCAAGCATACACAAGAATCAAAATCGAAGAATTATTTAAAATAATTTACTAAATCTCAAAATTATTTGAAAATATTGAGTATAAAACATAAAGTTTTAAGTAAAACATCTGAAACTGAATATTGAAAGACTACCGAAACCTGTCTATTTATGAAGCCTCTACGGTATAAAGATAGATGTCGAGACAAGACCTACAACACCTTAAAATGTTACTACTAATAAATTATAAAACTAGAGTCCTCTGAAAACAAGGAGGCCTCACCGAAAGCTGACGAGCACATGACGTGATCTCAATGGAATTCATGTTGATGATTCTAAGTACCTGAATCTTTTTGATTTAATTATGCATGTTGAATGATATCAGTACATTGAACTTACGAGTATATAATAGGGTTGAATAAAACAAATAACAGAACTGAAAGACTAAAGGTAACTCAACTGAAGAATAATGTAAATCATGATGAAAATCATCTAATGCTTTGACTGTATGGATACAATAAAAATAAATACTGAGCTGGAATATGGATGTCGGATCACCAACACATTTCTTCAACATAGAGACATGGAAAATCGGATGCACAGATGCCAATTTATTAGGCAATTCAAGTTCATAAGCAACCTTACCAACATGCCTCAAAATCTGATATGGGCCAACATAACGGGAACTACGCTTCCCCTTCTTACCAAACCTCATTACACCATTCATGGGTGAAATTTTTAAGTAAACCCAATCATGAACATCAAACTCAAGATCTCTTCTTCTTACATCGGCATATGACTTTTGCCGACTTTGATCCATTTTCAACCTTTCTCTAATAAGTCGAACTTTCTCCATAGCCTCATGTACCAACTAGGGACCTATTAGGGCAACTTCACCCACCTCAAACCAACCTATAGGAGATCTACACCTCCTACCATACAATGCCTCAAATGGAGCCATACCAATACTTGAGTGATAACTATTGTTATATGCAAACTCAATCAAAGGCAAATGATCATCCCAAATACCCTTTAAGTCAATCAGACAAGCTCTCAACATATCTTCCAAAGTTTGTATAGTACGGTCCGCTTGCGCGTTGGTTTGGGGATGAAAGAACGTACTAAGCTTAACATGAGTACCAAGGCGCCTTTGGAAAGATTTCCAAAACTTAAAAGTGAATTAGGTACCACGATTAGAAATAATGGATAAAGGAACTCCATGCAACTTTACCATTTCTCTCAAGTATAATCTAGCATAGTCCTCCACCGTATAAGAAACCCTGACGGGGATGAAATGAGCCAATTTCATCATCCGATCTACTATAACCTAAATCGAGTCATGTTATTGCTGGGTACGAGGCAACCCTTCTATGAAGTCCATATTCAAATCTTCCCACTTCCAAGTAAGAATGCTAATGTCTTGGGATAAACCTCCTGGTTTCTGATGCTCAACTTTCACTTGTTGACAATTAGGATACTTAGTCACAAAACCCACAATATCTTTCTTCATCCCATTCCACCAATAGATTTTCCACAAGTCATTGTACATCTTAGTGGCTCCCAGGTGAATGGAATACCAAGAACTATGGGCTTCTGACAAGATCTATTCCCTCAGTAATCTACATTGGGAACACACAAATGACCTTGATATCTAAGTACACTATCTACCCCTTTGGAGAAAGCCTCTACAGACTTTTTAAGCACCGCTTCCCTCAATTCAACCAAAATTAGATCAAGAGCTTGCTCGACTTTCACATCAGCCACAAGAGGCGATTCTGACCTATTGTGAACCATGACACCACCCTTGGTGGAGTCCACTAACTAAACATCCAAACGGGCTAATCTATGAACATCTCGAACCAACTCCTTCTTATCCTCTTCAATATGAGCAACACTATCCATATATAATCGACTAAGAGCATCCGCCCCCACATTAGCCTTACCGGGGTGATAAAGAACACTCATATCATAATCTTTCAATAACTCGAAACACCTTCTTTGGCGAAGATTTAGATCCTTTTGATTAAACACATATTGTAAACTCTTATGGTCGGTAAAAACATCTACATGCACACCATACAAATAATGCCTCCAAATCTATTAGGCAAAAATTTCCGCCGCTAGTTCAATGTCATGGGCAGGGTAATTCTTCTCATGAATCTTAAGTTTCCTTGAAGCATAGTCAATGACTTTCCCATTTTGCATAAGCACACATCCTAGCCCAATTCTCGAGGCATCACTATAAACAAAAAACCATCTGTCCCTTCTGGTAAGGTCAACACCGGAGCAGAAGTAAGTTTTTCCTTCAATTCTTGAAAGCTCTTCTCACATGCTTCGGACCATATGAACTTAGACTTCTTTTGAGTCAAATCCGTCAAAGGAGAGGCACTAGAAGAAAACCCCTCAACAAACCTTCTGTAGTAACCAGCTAAACCCAAAAAATTTCTAATATCCAAAGGAGATAGAGGTCTTGGCCAACACTTGATCGCATCCGTCTTCTTAGGATCTACCTCTATACCCCTACTTGAAACAATGTGACCGAGAAAATCTATGGACCTTAACCAAAATTCACATTTGCTAAACTTTGCAAAGAGTTGTTGGTCCTTGAGGATTTGCAACACAATCCCTAAATGATTAATATGCTCATCCTCAGTTCTTGAATAGATCAATATATCATCAATGAACACAATCACAAACATATCAATGTATTGTCTAAAAACCCTATTCATCAAATCCATAAAAGTTGCCAGAGCATTGGTCTAACAAAAAAACATCACTAAAAATTCATAAAGACCATACCGAGTTCGAAAAGCTATTTTCAGAATGTCATCTTCCTTCACCCTCAATTGGTGAAAACCCGACCGAAGGTCAATCTTAGGAAGTAACTTGCTCCTTGAAGTTGGTCGAACAAAATCATCTATCCTTGGAAGAGGATACTTATTCTTAATGGTTACCTTGTTCAACTAGAGATAGTCAATACACATACGGAGTGAACCATATTTCTTTCTAACAAACAAAATTGGAGCTCCCCATGGAGAGATACTTGGTTGGATGAAACCCTTATCCAAAAAATCTTCAATTGTTCCTTCAATTCCTTTAGTTCCGCTAGAGATATTCGGTAAGGAGGAATAGAGATAGGTTGCATATCGGGGAGAAGGTTAATACCGAAGTCTATTTCCCTTTCGGGAGGAATACCAGGTAAATCATCTGGGAATACTTTCGGAAACTTTTTAACAACGAGGACCGACTCAAGAATAGGGGTTTCAGAATCCACATCCCTCACCCTAACTAGGTGGTACATGCAACCCTTAGAAATCATCTTTCTAGATTTAAGACAAGAGACAAACTGACCCTTAGGCATAAAATTTCCCCCTTTCCATTCTAAGATAGGCTCATTCAGAAACTGAAACTTGACTACACGAGTTATACAATCAATAGAAGCATAACATGAGTGCAGCCAATCCATACCAAGGATAACATCAAAATATAGCATATCAAGCTCTACCAAGTCAACAAGAGTAACTCTATGGGACAAGGAGACATAACACTTTCTATAGACCCTATTAGACAATAGAATCACTAGGCACATATGGCGTCACAAAAGACAAGGTAGCATCGGGATCAAGTAAAGCATAAACATCAAGTTGGAAGACTTTCAACATAGCGGTAACTAGATCGAGAGGACCCTCTTGTTCACCACGAGTCTGAAGTGCATGGAATCGGTTTTGCTTGGGAGCATTGGAACCCAAACCACTAGGAGGATCTTGCTTACCCTCTCTTCCTTTAACCGTAAGCATTGGGAAATCCCTTCTCTTATGACCACTCTTACCACAACTGTAGAAACCATCCGTGCCAGCTAAGCACTTACCCTCTTGCTTCCTTCCACACCTAGCACAAGTAGACATGGGCAATGAAGATCCACTACCATTCCCTCCTTGAAGCTTAGGGTTAGAAACCCTATCTTTGTTGAACTTAAGAGGAGCGTTGGAGGAACCTTGACCGAAAAACCTTTGTCGAAATCTAGAACGACCATGTCCATCAGACCTTGCATGAGAGAAATTACCATCACCAATTTTAGCCCTCTTCGCCTCTCTAGACCTTTCCTTAAGTTTATCCTTTTCGATCTGTTGAGTATGAACCATAAGATGAGAAATGTCCATGTCATTAACAAGCATGGCAGTACGACATTCTTTAACCACCATTTCAGACACACCCAAAATGAACTTACTCATCTTTGCCCTAGGATCGACAATCATGGAGGGAGCATATCAAGATAGTTGTGTGAACTTCAAATTAAAGCCTATTCCTTCACACTCATATTTACTTGATGAAGGTTGATGAATTCAAGCACCTTTGCCTCCCTCATCTGAAGGGGAAATAACCTATCAAGGAAAGCAGCTTTGAACTTTTCCCAATCAAGAGGACCCACATCTTTTGGTCTCCCTTATTTCCATTAGTTGAACCAAATTTAAGCAACACCCTTAAGTTGATAAGCGACCAATTCTACCGTTTCCACCGACATCACTCCCATGATCATCAACACCTTGTAAATCTCATCAATAAATTGTGGAGGATCTTCCTCAACCTTAGAACCATGAAACTCCAGAGGATTCATTCTAGTGAAGTCCCTCACTCTAGATGCTGTCGTACCAACATTTAGGTTTACGAGAATCGCAACCTCCCTATTTTCTTGGGCCGTCATGGCTTGAGCCAATACTTGAAAAGCAGTCCTAAACTTTGCATTAGTCACTTGCTCGGCCAAAGGATCGACCAGAGCTTGAGGAAGAGCTTCTTGTTCCACATTTCCCTCACATTCCTTCTAGCATAAGCCCTTCGAGTAGCCATATCCTGTAGAGCATCAAATAAGGATTATGAGAGAGACCTTATAGAGTTGAACCTTCATCCACGAAACTGAGGACCCTCAGTCGGACCCTACATTTGGGGAAATGTAGGCAAGACTATGCATTAGTACAAAACAATGTACCAAGTATGATAGCTATGCATAAAACATTTAAATCATGCTAAAAAGGTACATTTCATAAGTATGCAATGATCAAGCTACAACATGTATCTTGGGTGTTAGAAACCATAAGTCATAAATCCATGATCAATGCAACTGAACATCATCTTAAAACATACTTACGATACTTTCTTGAAGTAACCTTGGGTTCATCATAACTTTTATTATTTATAGGAAATAACCTTCACCGACATATAAGACCATGTGAACTATCAACATGGAGTCTAGTGTCTACCCCACACCGAAAAGGGGTGTCCTACTTGCCAAGGAAGGACCATAAACTTCTAGCTTATGTGGATCCACTAGCTAATGTATATCTAAGACAATCATCCTATGGTGGAACATAGGTAAGGGATAACAAATTGCTTCTAGAAAACTGGCCTCTACTAGGGGAGAGCCTCCATCTCAATATCCTCTTGGTGCTAAGCATAATTCCCACGGAGTAGTCATTTTCTTAACTTGTTCTTATTATCCATGGAAAGGCACGCCATCTTGCCAATCCAAGCTAAGTCATTGTCCATGGAAGGGAACGTCTTCTTGCCAATCCAAGCTAAGATCCATGGAAAGGTACAATTAAGTAACCGATCCAAGCTAAAGTCATACATCCATAGAGAGGTATCTTTCAATCACCAATCCAAGTTTGGTCTTATTAGAATAGCTCATAAAATCTTTGATTCATAGTTTTGTTGAGAAAACCTTTCAACCCTAAGAATCCTTTTTGTGAGAATGTCCTTTCACAAATCATGCTTTAATGTGTTTATGAGAAATCCTTTCAACAACAAAACAACAATCATCAACATTGATACTTCACTCTAAAAAAATCCTTAAAACATTTACATAAATATCATAAGAACATGCTTAATTTCATAATCTCTTGTTTCATAATTCAAAACCCACATCACATCATCATAATTGAAAAATATGGGATTTACATGGGTTCATAGGGAATTCATCATAAAATCATAGTATTTCATCAATTCATGCATAAGAGATCATATTCAATCATTTAAATCAACATTGAAGAGAACCCATGGCAATTGAAGAAAACCCTAACTCACTTGGGAATTTCTAACTTTGAAAATAGGAGAATTTGGGAACTCCTTGAATAGACGGAATCCATGAATGAAAACTGATGTAAAATGGATTACATCAAACCTATCCATTCATGAACTTCAATGCTTTGATGGAGTGTTCACAAGGATGGAAGCTGTTTGGCATGTATGGATGCCAATGAGGGAGTTCCATGCCTTGCATGGGAACATATGCACCTTGAAGGAGCTCCCAGTTGGGCAACACCATGCTTGGATGATAGCTTGGAGCATGGGAGGCCTAACGAAGCGAGGATGAGCAAGTGAAGAATGTGCTCCATTCGGCGAGCTGGAGGACACTTCGGCGACTCGCCAAAGCTCTTTGGCGAGGGTTCTAGGATCGCCAACTGATCCAATGAGCATCAAGTGGAAATGTTGTTCCATTCGGCGAGCTGACCTCCAAATCGGCGACTTGCCAAACCTCCTTTGGTGAGGGTTCCAAGATCGCCAACTGGCCCAAGGAGCTATGAAGGGGAAATATGCTCATTAGGCGAGCTGAAGACCATTGGCGCATCGCCAAGTGGATTGGGCGATGGTCTCCAGACCGCTCAAAGTTCCAGTAGCTCCCCAGCTAAGGCAAAGAACAAGATTCCTCGCCAACTACATTGGGCGCATCGCCGATCCATTAGGCGAGCCCGACTTGGCTCACCCATTGGCCCATTTTGGGTCACTTTTGGGCCCATTTATGTAATAAGTCCTAACACTATAAATAGGTGTCTTAGGGTTCATTTTAGGATTAGATAGATTTTGAATATTGTGGTTGTAAACCTAAACTCTTTGTGTGAGTATTGAAAGCTGTTAAGCTTTTATTGAACCTTGTTTAGAAATGAGGGTTGCTTGGGATATTGATTCCCTCGAGGTCTTTGTAAGAGTTAGGTGCTTCTTGATAGATTAACGAGGTGAGGCCTTTGGGTTTAATATACCCTTAGGTTGCTCTTTGTTTCCTCTTTTGGTGTCTATCTATTTATCCGGATTTGGTACTTGTTAGGATCTAGATTGGAGGTTATTGGATTTAATACATCCTTTACTTGCCAATTGTTTCTTATCTTGTGTCTCTTCTTCTATCTTTCTTGTTTTCCGTTGTTTGTTGTGATTCTTCTTGTGAGAATTACATCATTTGGTATCAGGGCAAGACTTAGAATCGTTCCTACAAATTCTAGTCTTGGGTTACAAAAAAAAATAAAGGTAAAAAATTGTTTTTCTAGAAAACCGTAAAATATTTTGTTGATTTGAGTCTTGGTTGAAGTTTCTAAGGTTAGATTAGTGTTCCCTAACCTTATTTGAGTTTAGATCTGAGATTTGGTGAAGTTTGATTCACTATTGAAGTTTCCACCATTGTTGGTTGAAGAAGATTTGAAATCTGGAAGTTTTGGCAAGGAATTGAGTACTAAAAAGTATTGGGGTTAGTTCCTTATATTAAGGAGAGCATTCACCTAAAGTTTCATGAAATTCCGAGCTAAAAATCTTTGGGGTTTTATTTTGGGTCTTCATAGTGTTCTTGAAGTTCTTGAAGAACATTCAAATCTTTAAGAAGGGGGATATTTGAAAAAGGAAGTGTTTGATTCCAAAAAGGAAGAAAGAGAAAGTGTTAAAGTGTTTGTAAGAAGATAATTTACCAAAAAAGGGTAAATACTAAAGGCCAAGGAAGAGGGGGGGGGGG
>JAJONQ010077709.1:0-11381 GCA_036250385.1 Solanum microdontum
ATGACCCTCCAAAGTAGACCCTCGAAAAAGGCTTCACTTGGAAATTTCGGATTTTGATACGGTTGCTCTAAAATTTGGGTTAGACCCATTTCCCACTCAATTTGACCCCCTAAACAAGAATATGAAGTCAGATTTTCGAAAAACGAAATGGATTTTTTTTATATAGCTAAACAAGTTTCCGGTAACTTCCGAAGCACATTTTTAAGAACTTTTTGGGTCATTTCAATATCTTTTTGGGATGTATGCCTAGCACCGAGTAGATATTGAATTGAGATTGAAGCTTTTACCTATTTTAGTCCGGCTTCCAAGATGGGAACTCTCACAAGTAAAATCTGGTTTTCCCATAGTATATATCATGAGATTGAGTTCCTCACAAGTTGAGTCTGGGTTTCCTAGTAGAAACTATGTACCCATAACTACGTGTCTCATAGGAAAGTTAGCTAGTGGGTTCAACTAGGCTAACAAACTGGTTCTACCCTAGGCAAGTAGACCAACCCTTCTCGGTATGGGTAACCTCGAAGGGGATCATTTGAAAGCTCATGTTGTCCCATGTCGGTTTAGGCTATTTTCCCAACTAGTACAAGATTATTATGGAACTAAGATATATTAAAAGAAGTATCTCTAAGTGTTCCAATTTAATAATGAACCGAGACATGATTAAAGAAGCATCTCCAAGTGTTCAAGCCTGATGAACTTAAATATGTTTGAATAAGTATTTCATACTGTTCAAAGTAAAGAAGAGGGACTAAGATGTGCTTAAAGAAGTGTCTCCCAGGTTCTTATTTATGCATTGCATAAGTATGACTTATGGTTACCTAAGAAAGTGTTCTCTTATATGATGTATGTTTAAATAGGTTTGTGCTATAGTTTCCTTCCTTGTTATGCTATGATTGACTAAAGGTGAGAGATTCCCTTGTCTATGAGAATTAAGTTAAGGATGAGACCATGAGATGGTAAATATGATTATAATGACCAAAGGGGATACGTAGTTTAAATGGGGTTATGGGGTCTTATTCATGCATTTCACAAGTGTTCTTTAAGGTTACTTAAAAAGTAGTTCTCTTATGATATGAATGACTACAGAGTGGAATAATGCTTACACGATGCTTATGTTGGAGACTTTGCTTAGGATTGTGATATTGTCTCTGATGCTTATAGTTTATGTTTCAAGAAGAATCTTTTATGCTTATGGATTATGTCTTGTGTTGACTAACCCTTATATTGTTATGCTCTTATGATGTTATGCGAGCTACCAAATTTAGTACTTTTGTACTAACACATACTTTTCCTACATTCTCATCAAATGTAGGGTTCAGATATTTGAGTTCTATTCTTGAAGATAGGTTCTAGAAGTGCAAGGAGTTGACGACTTGGTGAGTCCTAATAGCTTTGAGGATAAAGCGACCATTTCCTTGTGTCTTTTATTGTCATGTGTTAAGACTATTGTATGGGTTTTGTCCCAAAGAGTTATTCAAAGTCTTGTAGTAGATGGTTTGAGACTAAAGTGTAGTAAGACTTCCACTTTGCTCTTATAAAGACTTTGATTGTATGAAAACTGTTTTAAAATTATGCACTTTTCTAGTATCTTATGTTATGATATGCTAAGGGCTTGTATTAGACCCCTTCTGGATCAAGTACACCATGTTAGATCTAGGGTATACCCCTGGGTCCTGACAATAATCCACCCATGAGACCACGACTAATGGACTATGGATGGACCTACGGTCCGTCCTGGTTAATTGTGGTTAAGTTTAGACAATTTGGATTTTTAGGGGTCTGAGCTATAGCACCAAAACCATGAGACATGGACCCATCCACGGGGCATAGGTCTTAGGGTAATTCACTATCCTAGACAGTTTTCTTGGTGCTCCACCCACGAGACCCATCTACGAAGCGTTGATCCAACCACAGGGGGTGGTTGGCCCTCATGGGTGACATGTGCGAGTTCTAACAATTTTCCAAGTTTTTCTATTTTAAATTTGGGGTGATACAGGATTTTCAGGCAATACTTCATGAAGGTAGAAGCCACTAAGCCTAAATGACAATACCGTTACACTAAGCCCCGTTACAAGCCTTAAAGAGACCTTTGTGATCTTTAGTAAGCTTAAACAAATGTTGATTGGAAAATAAGGGCAAGCATCTAGGTGGAGTCATGCATGTGTTCATATTTGTGAGTGTGAGAGTTGTATTTGATTTTGGCACTTCCAATTTTTGAACAATTTTATGTGAATATGGGATCATCTTTGTTGTGAGGACATCTGAGTACCTTTTTTAAGCTTGAACTTACATTTGAAGCAAGCATTGTGAGCTTGAGTTCACTTGATAATGGGGAGTCATGATAAGTCCACAATTTGGACTTATTCAGGGCTTTATTTTAATAGATTTAGTGTCCTCAAAAAGCATATTTTGTACCAATAACTGATGTAAATCCTTGAATTTCAGGTATTTTGATTTAGGGACAAAGCATGAACTCTATTGAGCTAAAAGGAACAAGGCAGCTGAAAGAACGAAGAAAATAAGGCCTGAGGATCGCCTAAACCATTGGGTGAGTCACCAAAGGGCCATGGTCTCACCTAATGTTCCAGTATGCCAAGCCCTAAATGAGAAAATCAAGTCGGCAATGGAAATGAGCAGTCGACGAGTCACCGAACGGTTCCACGATGCAGTGTTAGATCGCCAAAAGTTACAAAACTTGAAGTTCTTAGAGGGCAAATCAAAAAGGCGATGGAATGGACCAAAGGGCGGATCGCCCAGTGGATCGACGATCTCGACTAACTGCGTCGAATGGTCCTTCGCATCACAATTTTTGGCGACTATAAATACTTGTTTGAATTTTTGGTTTAGTATGCAATTTTAGGATATCAAATATTATTTTTATGTTTTTGAAGTTGAGAGCTTAGAACTGAGTATTGAGACAATTTTTCCTTAGCTTTGAAGATTTGAAGTATTCCATTTCTGATAAATTGGAAGTGGGTGTATAAGATTCTTCATCTTAGACCTCTGTAAAGACAATATTAATCTTACCCACTTGATGAAAACACAATTTGGCAACGATTTCTGCCTTTTTACTATATCTAGCTAAATCTCCAATTCTTGGGGTGTGATTATGTGATTAAGGGTTGATTTAACTGATAGGTATTGTTAATTGATAGTTTAGTTATTGTTTAATAGTGATTTAGTTTAGTAATCGTGGTTGAATTTAATGGGTTGTAGTTGCAAATGCAATCTTAACATCATTTTTTTTGGCTTGCTCGAGAGAGAGGTTTAAAACCAAAATTATTGAATCGTTAGTCTGTGGGTATTGGGTTATCATGGGCTCAGTTCGAGAGAGTAAATCCTAAACCCTCTTTCACAAATTCGGCTCGAGAGAGTGAATGGTCTAAAGCAAAGGATGTGCTTAATTGTTGCTTATTGGTGTTCGAGAGAAACCAATTTGATTCGGGGTAAATTGTTCGAAAGAAAGTTTATCCCCAATAAATTCTAGCTTATTCATTGATTTATAGCTATTTACTATTAATTGCAATTACCTAGTTGTTTACCTTAGCTCATAATCCAATCACATCCCAAGAACCCATCTCTATATTCATATCTTCGTGTTATTTGTTGTTTTAGTTGATAATTGACTGCAAAAAAACCCCACCTGATATTTGACAGTTGTGTCACCCCTAAACTTGAATAATGTTTTTCTTCGTAATTGTTTTTAGATATGATTGACTTGAGCATATTTTTACTTTTCTATTGATTCTTGAGTACGAACCACTCCGTTGGAACTCGACCCTAACTCACTGGTTGGGCTATATTACTATCTAACGAACGTTGATACTTAGTATTGGATGAAGTGTCTTTGTACCGTTATTAATGAAGTCACAATTTGAATCTTTGAGTTCACAATTGAGCATTGCACTGTAGTTTGAGCCTTATTTGTGCATTTATATTGAGTCTTGAGCAGCACTGTTTGTAGACATCCTTGTTGAACCAATTGATCTTGAGTTTCACTTAAGGATAAGCAAAAGTTTAAGTTGGGGGTGTTGATGAGTCCGAGATTTGGACTTATTTAACTGTTTGTTTTGACTGTTTTAGTTTCCTTAAATGCCTAATTTATGCTATAAACTGATGTTAAAACATTGATTCTCAGTTATGTGAGCTAAGGAACAAGGCAAGGACACTATCGGGCAAAAAGGAGCAAACAACCTGAAGAAGTGAAGAAAAGCGATCATGGTGATTGCCAAGACCACTTGGCAAACCGTCGAGTGGCTCTTCTAGCTTGCCTAAAGTTTCAGCATGCTAATTATGGGGAAAAAACCAAGTTGGCGATAGAAATGGCCAGTCGGCAAACCGCCGCTCCACTCGGCGACAACAAGTTAGATGGCCCAAAGTTACAGAACCTGGGAGGCTGATAACCAAT
Source organism: Solanum microdontum (assembly GCA_036250385.1). NCBI lineage: Eukaryota > Viridiplantae > Streptophyta > Magnoliopsida > Solanales > Solanaceae > Solanum > Solanum microdontum. The sequence continues at coordinate 4,406 of JAJONQ010077709.1, forward strand.
GCAAAATGGTGATGGAAGGGAGCAAAGGGTGGATCCCCGAATGACTTAGCGAGGCCCGACTTATTCCACTAAGTGGACTTTCAGGCTAAATTTTAGGAAACTATAAATTGGAATTTTAAATGAAATTTGAGGAGTTCTCTTCTAGTTATTGCATTTCCCATTCTACAGTTAGAGTTTTCTATTAGTTTTTTCAGTTGTTATTGTAGACTTTGAGGATTTCTAAGCTTTATTTTGTGGATTTGAAAGTGGGTTTCTGAATTTCTTAAATTTGGACCATTGTAAATAATTGGGAACCTTTACCCAGATCATGGCGAAAGTATTTGGTAATTGTTTCTCTATTTTATGATGTGTAGCTAAAACCTCAATTCTTGAGGTGTGATAATGTTATAATGGGCTCAATTAGCTTATGGGTAATGTTAATTACTTATTTAAATGCTTAATTAAAGTGTGTTTAATTGATAGTTGTGTTTTATAATAGGAATTGTACTTGCACATGCAATTCGAACTTAGAATTTTGGGCTTGCATGGAAAACTGGTTTTAGAATCAAAGCTTTCAATTAATGATTATAGTTATTGTGTTGATATGGGTTTAGCTCGAGAGGGTAAATCCTCACCTCAATTCTACGTATCTTGTTCGAGAGAGTAGATGAATTATGGTATGGGCTGTTCTTATTTTCTAAGCTTGTTGATGTTCTAAAGAAATCACTCGAATCATGATAGTTGTTTGAGAGAAAACTATATCACTTATAGTCTAGCCTACTCACTGATATTTATCTATTAATTAGTAGTTTCAATTACCCATATAGTGAAATTTTCCTATAATCGATCACATCCCGAAAATTCCTTTATATATTGTTGTTTCCTCCTTGTTTGATTGTGTTGTACCTGATAATTTACGATCCAAACCCCCCATCTGACATTTATTGTCATCCCCTTTGACTTGTTTACATGTCTTTCGATAAATTCTATTCTTATAACTTAATAAACAACTTTATAACTTCATAACTAAAATTTAGACACGTACCGCTCAATGTGGGTTCGACCCCAACTCTTCGTTGGGTTTCATACTAGTTAACGATCATTTACACCTAGAATTGGATGAGGTATACTTAAGACGTTAATCAATAATCTTCCGCCGAATAAGAAACTTTGACATGAATGATATGAGATAATTTTGTCCTTCGGTCTACTATGACCCAAATCGATTCATGTTGTCACCGGGTGCAAGACAAACAAACTATCAAGTCCATATTCAAATATTCGCACTTTCAAGTACGAATACTAATTTCTTGGATTAAACCTCCAAGTTTATGATGTTTGACTTTAACTTGTTGCCAATTAGGACACTTTGCCGAAAATCCCGCGATATCCTTTGTCATCCCATTCCACCAATAGATATTCCACAAATCATTGTACATCATGGTGGATCTCGGGTGAATGGAATACCGAGAACTATGGGTTTCAAAAAAAAATTCCCTCAAGTCATCAATGTTAAAAGCACACAAACGACCTTTATATCCAAGTACACCATCTCCTCCTTGGGACAAAGCCTCTCCAAACTTTCTAAGCACCACTTCTTTCAATTCTACTAATGTTTGATCAAGACATTACTTGGCTTTAACATCCGTCACAAAAGACGATTTTGACCAATTATTATCCCTAACACCACCCTTGGTATAGTCTACTAACTGAACACCTATTTGGGACAATCTATGTACATATTGTACCAATTCCCTTTTACCCGCTTATATATGGGCAACACTATCCATTGAAAGTCTGCTAAGAGCATCCACTACTACATTTGCCTTACTGGGGGTGATAGAGAACACTCATATCATAATCCTTAAGTAAATCTAGACATCTTCTTTGGCGTAGATTAAGATCTTTCTGATTAAACACATATTGCAAACTCTTATAGTCGGTGAAAACATCTACATGAAAACTATACAAATAATGCCTCCAAATCTTGAAGGAAAAAAACAACCACCGCTAATTGAACATCATGGGTAAGATAATTCTTTTCATGGATCTTAAGTTACCTTGAAGCATAGGCAATAACTTTCCCATTTGTCATAAATACACACCCTAACCCGATTCTCGAGGCGTCATAATATACAACAAAACCATCAGTTACTTTCGGTAAAGTAAACACCTGTGCGGAGGTAAGTCTATCCTTTTATTCCTGAAAAATTCTTCTCACATGCTTTGAACCATATGAACTTGACTTTCTTTGTAGGCAATGCTGTCAATGGAGAGGCAATTGAAGTAAACCCCTCAACAAACCTTTTGTAATAACCAGTGAACCCAAGAAACTTCCAATATTTGAAGGTGATAGAGGTCTAGGAAAACTATTTACCACATATGTCTTCTTAGGATCTACCCTTACTTGAAATGATATTACCAAGAAAAGCTACGGACCTTAGACAAATCTCACACTTGCTAAACTTTGCAAAAAAGTTGTTGGTCCTTGAGAACTTGCAACACAATCCTCAAATGGTTGATGTTATCATTCTCACTTCTCGATAAATCAATATATCATCAATGAACCCAATTACAAACATGTCACGGTATTCTCTAAACACGCTATTCATCAAATCCATAAATGCGGCCGTGGCATTAGTCAAACCAAATGACATAACCAAAAACTAATAGTGACCACACCAAGTTCAAAAGGCCATCTTTGGAATATCTTCTTTCTTCACCCTTCATTGGTGATAACCCGACCTAAGGTCAATCTTAGAAAAATAACTCTCTCCTTGAAGTTGGTCAAATAAATCATCGATCCTTGGGAGAGGATACTTATTCTTAATGGTCATCTTGTTAAATTGCCAATAGTCAATACACATCCGAAGTGAACTAGCTTTCTTTTTAGCAAATAGAACTCCATGGATACATACTCGTTCAGATGAACCCTTATCCTACAAATCTTTCATTCGCTCCTTTCATTCCTTAAGTTCTACCAGAGAAATTCGATAAGGAGGAATAGAGATAGGCTGAGTAAATCAAAGAAGATCAATATTGAAGTCTATTTCCCTTTCAAGAGGAATACTGGGTAGTTCATCTTGAAACACTTCTAGAAACACATTACCAATGGGTATCGACTTAAGAGTACGGGTTTCAGAATCCATATCCCTCACCCTAACGACATGGTACATGCAATCCTTAGAAATCGTCTTTCTAGCTTTAAGACAACAAATAGGCCGACCTTTCAGCACAGAATTTCCCCCTATCACTCTAGGACATGTTCATTTGGAAACTAAAATTTGACCACTCTGGTCCTACAATCAATAGAAGCATAACACGAATGCAACCAATCCATCTCAATAATAACATCAAAATCTAGCATATCAAGCTCTACAAGAACCACATAAGTGACTCTATGGGATAAGTATACGACACACTTTCTATAGACCTTTTTATCCATGACAGAATCACTAACAGGAGTAGAGATATAAAAAGTATCTAACAACACATTAGGAAGAACATCAAATCCCATAGCCACGTATTGCGTCACAAAAGACAAGGTAGAACCGGCATAAAGTAAAGCATAAACATTAAGTTAAAAGACATTCAACATACCGGTATCCACATAAGAGGAACCCTCTTGTTCACCACGAGTCTAAAGTGCATAAAATTTATTTTTCTTGGGAGCATTTGAACCCGATCCATATGGACCGAAGGAAGGATAGGGTTGAGCCCTACAACAATTATCTCCTTCATTTTTAGCAACTAAAGGGCAAACTCTTATCTTGTGGTCCATCTTAACACAACCAAAACAAGCTTTGGAACCTGCTAGACATTTACCATCATGTTTTCTTCCATACTTAGAACAATATTGCAATGAACGCTCATTACCACCTCCTTAAGGTTTAGGGTTAGACACCGTATCTTTGTTGAACTTGGGATAATTTGAGGAACCTTGACCAGAAAACCTTGGTCAAAATCTTTAGCGGGCATGTCCACCAGACCTAGAACATGAAGAGTTACAATCATCGTTTGTAGCCCTCTTTGTCTCCCTCGACCATTCCTTAAGTTTTTCATCTACATTCTGTTGGGCATGAACCATGAAACGATAGATATCCATGTAATGTACAAGCATAGCGATACGACATTCTTTCACCACCAATTCGGACACAACCGAAATGAACTTGCTCATCCTTTCCTTAGAATAGACAAATATAAAGGGAGCATATCTTGAAAACTGTGTGAATCTCAAAGCGTATTCTTTCACACTCATATTCCCTTATCAGAGGATGATAAACTCAAGAACCTTCGGTTCCCTCATCTCAAAAGGAAAGAATCTAACAAGGAAAGTAGACTAGTACATTTGTTAATTTATGGGACCCGCGTCTTCCGGTCATGCTTCCTTCCATTAGTTGAACCAAATTTGAGCAACACCCTTAACTTGATAAGCGGCCAACTCCGCATTTTCTACCGGCATCACTCCCATAATAGCCACCACCTTGTAAACCTCATCAATGAACACTTTAGGATCTTCCACAACCTTAGAACCATAAAATTCCGGAGGATTCATCATAGTGAAATCCCTCACTCTATATGCCATTGTACCCATATTTGGGTTCATGGAGACCACAACCTCCCTATTGAATAAGGCCATCATGGATTGGGATAATACATGAAAAGCAGTCCTAAACTCTGAATTAGTCACTTGCTTGACCAAAGGGTCAAGAAGAGCTTGAGGAGCTTGAGGATTAGGAGAGAGACCTTACAGAGTTAAACTATATCACATGACTTACAGTTATGAAGAGGTGAAACTTTCTAAACATATTGTAGCCTCTTATTCATAACTGTGGTGCGCTTTACACTCATGAAAAGAAAGACATAAAAGAGAAAGGGGTGATCCAATCCTCTAATTCGATGAGGACACACTAAAATCTTCACTTCCTTGATAAACTAAGAACCTATCCACAAGTGTGTTAATCAAGATTGTCAGACCCTACATTTTGATAAGAAATGTAGGCAAGAGTATGTGTTAGTACAAGAATGTACTAAATATTATAGCTTGCATAAACAACATAAGACATTAGGCATAATCATAAAAAAGACATAATAACATCATAATGAAAGAGGAATACTTCCTTAAGTAACCTCACTTAACCTTAGCTAAGACTTAGGTCATCTGCCTCTAGTGAAGATTACATCCTGGAAGTTATATCTAGCAACACTCCAAGCTACATCTTCATAACATAATCACATTGTTCATACTTACATTTAAAGACAAGGGGATTCACCTCTATGCCTTGCTTATAAAGGCTAAATGGTATTCACCTCTTGCCTTACTTACTATAAGATCATGGGTACTCAACTCCACAATCACATCATATGACACGGGTACTCACCTCCACATCATTTCATAAGGATCATAGGTACTCGCCTCCATGTCCATTCATCATAATAAGAACGTGGGGAATCACCTCTTGTTCAATTTTAAGAAGTATGGGAAATCACCTCATATACTTCACGTATGGAGGTCAAGGGTAGTCGCATCTAGCTTCATCATTCATTTATTATTTAAGTCTAGATTCATTTTGGTGAGCAATTCTTTCAACCTAGAATTATTTATGTGATTAAACCTTTCACATACATTCAATCATGCTTAGCAATTCATTATGGGAAGTATTTCTTATTCCACACCATAACATCAACAATCAATAATACACAGTCTAGGCATTACTCTCAAAGCCCTACATCTTATTATCATCATTTATGCTTCATTCTCAACAATTTCTAGTCACAATTCCTTTGACCTATAGGATATATTTAACCCACAAAGTTTCCCTTCATGGCATCAACCCAAATCATATCAGTTCTACCGTAGAATCATAGGATAAGCATGGGTACATGTAATTTCATCCTAAAAACATGAAATTTTATCATTTCAATCATAAACAATCATAATCAAACTATTTAGATAAATATTCATCATAGCCCACCACATTTGAAGAAACCCTAATTAGAATTTGGGATTCAGACTTCACAATTAGGGAATCAAAAAGGACTCCATGGGAGAAAGGATCCCATGGATGAAAAGCCATCATACCTTAGTCACAATGCCTACCAAAAGCTTTATGATTGGGATACTTGAACTTGACCTAGCTTCAATCTCTTCCTTCTTCTTCCACCTTCTAGAGAGAGACTATTTGAGAGAGAGTTTGGGTTTTCTTTTTGGAAATCGAGAGAATGACTTAATTGATTGAATTTAGGGGTCTAAAATACTTATATAAGTGGTCTAGGTCTAGGAAAAATGATACAACTTTATTTGAATTAAAACCAGAGAAGACCCATAAGTCCCTAAAATAATTGCTAGCTCATCAACCATAAAACCCCAACCGACAGACCGTGGATGGACCTACGGTTCGTCCTGCACACAATCATTCTTTATCAGAGACTTTTGCCATGACCCACTGCTCGTGGACCACAAACTGTGGTCCCACCTGCTGTCAATAGGTCTAGTCGAGGTCCTGGCCTAGACAGAATTTGGTGTCCTCTTCCATGGACCAACCTACAACTCGTGGCTCGACCCACGGGTCGTGGAGGGAACCTGCAGTTTTCCCAAAAGTTGCATTTTTCCCTCTTTTTATCCCAAGGTGTTTTTTCTCTTGAGATTATTCATCCTCGAATGAGATTCTTGCACATTTTTAATTAAAAAATGACTCAACACTAGTATCCCATTATGCATGCAACTAATCTAAATGCACACAACTGAGGTGGAAACATCAACTCCAAGCTAAACATACTCAATGTGGCATGTGGAAATAGGAACTACCTCTAACAACCCTACGTGAATGAAATTTCATATTTCCTTCATGCAAGGAGGAACTATGTCACGACCCGGGATCACCCCCTAGTCGTAACCGGCGTACTCGACCTCGAAGAGGTCTAATACAAGCCTCTTAGCATTCATTCATCGCATAGACACTAAAACCATAAGGAATTAAAAACTTTCTTTACCAAG
>JAJONQ010077710.1:0-10052 GCA_036250385.1 Solanum microdontum
CTAGACCAAAATCGATCTTCCGAAGCTAACCTAGCTGTCAGAATTTTCATCTGAGCACGACTCCCAAGAAGGTTGACCAAAGTCAACTTTTCAAGTTATAAAAATCTCCAAAACAGGGAAACGGGCCTAAAACCCAAACGAACGGCCAGGCGACAGAACAGTCAGTGCCAGCAAGTCATAAATGACTTGGGGTCGCTACAGGAATGATCTATATGAGGGAAAGAATTCTTTAATTTAAAAATGACCTGAAGGGTCATTACAAATCCTTACCCTATTTTCTTCGGGAGATGACTAACCGAAGAGCTTATGCTAGAAGGAACGTGAAGGAGACTGAGGAAAAAGAAGCTCCTCCCCAAGCTCCTCAAGTTTTGGACTTAGACTATTGTTTTACTCTTATTGTTCAATTTCTTATGTTATGAGAGTTATGTGGCTTTTATGGAGTCTTTAGGGGTTCTATAGGCCATGTTTCATCTAGGGGATAGTCCTAGGTCGTGACTGTCTCGTAGACCACTAGATCAGTGCAAAAATTGTACTTTTCCTTTACTTTTAAACTTTTCAAATTCTTGAGGTGTTACAGTAGCAATTCTTGTAACATGTAGCATGTATTTCTGATACTTATTATAGAGAGAGATGAAGCCGTGTGACTTAAGTACAAGGAAGATAAAAAAATTATTTTATTTTGTAGAGTAACCATTTAAGTGGAGTTATTTAAAATATTAATGATAGCTAGCAGAAAATAAGATATATGTAAATACGGTACAATTCTCCTTAAGATATGCTCACTCCTTAACTTGGTATAGAGTAACACTTCGCTACTCTTCTCGTTATTTAGAACTCTTTGCAGCAAATTCTTAAATGCCAAATTGTTGGGCATACTCAATAATCATTAATTGTGCATATAGTACACCACATAGTTCTTTATACATTAAGAGTTAATGTACTCGCCTAAAATAATAAATTTAACTCATATTTCGAGAAGCTACATCCTCCCCAACTTATGATGATTTGGTTAAATCTCAAAATTTTATAAAATTTCAGTAGAGTTTCCTTTGTAAATAGTCTTATCGGGAACGTTTCGCTAACCATAATATATACACATACACATCACAGAGCATCACTACAAATACAACACCTAAACTATCATAAACAAGGCTCCGTTTTTCCTTATACCTGCAAAAAAGGTAAACCAAATTTTAAAGATTACCTTATACGCTACATCTTGAAGCTACATCCAATTAAGAGTCTGAAATCATATGAATACAACAGTTACCTAAATATATCAAGAAAAAGATTGGAAATTCCATTCATCATATCCATGAAGTGTGATGGGATATTTTTTAGCCCAAATGACATGACAAGAAAGTCGAAGTGTCCATATATGTTCCGTAAGTTGTGTTGGGAATGTCTACTTCACGAATCCTTAGCTGGTGATAACTGAAACTTATATAAATCTTTGAAAAACTTCTAACGCCCTATAGCTTACCAAACAAATTGTCTATTCGAGGAAGATGATATGTTTTCTCTATTGACGCTTTATTTAGCTGCATGTAATGTGTACAAATCCCTATATACTATTTTCTTACTTACAAACAGCACTAGTGCACTCCACGGCGATAGATTGGGTTGTAAAAAGCTCTTATTAAGCAATACTTTCAAATCCTCTTTTAATTTAGCTCCTTCAACTCACCACATGCAATTCTATAAGGTGGAATTGATATTTGTTGAGTACCGAGATCTACATGATCGATATAAAAATCAATTTCCCCAGGACACCCAAAAAGCATTAATTTGGTAGTGTACCATGTAACCCTTTATAGCTTAATAGTTATATAATTCCTTAAAAGTAATAAACTTATTTGCACTCTGAGATGCTACAATAATGTTCTTCATTTATAGAGGTGTAAGTTGACGCCCAATAATGAACACATGTTTTATAGACTATTGGTTTGTTACAATTTATATATGTATGATGCTATTGTTAGAAAAATTAATTGACTTTGGATATGACCCTTTATAGAAAGGTGTGAAGATCGAAAACAGGGTAGAAGGGTTAGTTGATGGCCGAGTAGGGGATTCATCTCATCTGCTAAGTTTCGCTTGATTAGTACTATTATTATTTATTAAATGAGTAGTGTTTTTTTACTTCATTTTATTAATTGTTATTTTTTGCTTCATTGATCTTTTTTAGTTGCCCTCTTTAGTTTTTCATTTGCTTTATTATTGCTATTTTGTTATCATATTATTCTTGCAATTACCAAAAGGTAATTGTTCTTATGAGTCAATATTCTGTTAGAAATTGTCTCTCTACCTCAGAGAGCTAGGGATAAAATTTATATATCATATGCTCCCTAAATCACATTTGTACAAATACACTAAATATATTATCATTGATGTTACACTGAAAAGATCTACATACCATTGTTGTACCATTAAAAAAGTCATTTAATATATATGTTAATAGTTCTCAATAGTACTATGGTGCTTTTTAGTTTAACCAACCTATATATATGTAAAAAGAAAATCATTAATTTTTATGTTTATCTATTGTATGCATCCACAAAAACTCACTTATTTACGGTATGAAAAACATGATAATTGATAATAAACCTCTATGGTAGGATATCATTTGTTGCTAGAGTCGAACTCTTGTTTGTTTCAATTTGTTTATCTTGTTTTGCTTTTATGTTTATATAAAAGAAGAAGGTCTCTTTGCTTTTTTAGCAACTCTTTAATATCTACTTCTCACATAATATTTTTAAGTCCCCAAGATTAAATTTTGATTTATTTTATGTACGTACATATCTTTAATTTAACATCACAAGATATACTTTTTTTAAAAATTTCTTAAGCTTTCTAACAAGTCAAAAAAGGAAAAAATCAAATTGAAATGAAGGTAGTTGACATTAATTTATGCGACTAAGCAAAATACAAATGGCAACCAACATCTCATTTAGTTGATTGATCAATTATGGGATTAACTCATCATAATATTAGTCTCGGGATTAGTTACCTCTTATTCCTTAACCTTCCTACCAAGCGGTTCCTTTATGTCGTATATTTCACACGACTTATATTTTTTATCTAATGATCATAATATCTAATACTAAGCACACACAAACAAACACCAACCATATATAAAATTTGGTTAACTAAATCCCGACTCACATGCACCATATATATTAAACTAGTTAATTGGTATGTTCTGTCTAAACAATAGTTTTTGTAAATATTTGATTGTTCAAAGATGTAATAAATTTACAAGTAGATTTCGTTAAAAGCATGAAATATTGATAATTCAATGCTAAATTAATCAAACAGGTCAAAGTGTTACTTAAATTATAGTACATAAAATATAACATGCTTACATATCGATCTTCCGTGTCGATATAAAGTGGAAATAGTAAAATTAGTAGTAGTCATGATGACCAAAGAAATATTTTATTTCTCAATGGAGTTGACTAAGATCAATATTAAGGGGCCGGGAGGAAAATTCAGTCAAAGAGGATAGTCAAAGAGGGACTAGGTTTATCCTCCAAGCCAATATATATCCAGCACTATTCCTTGAATCACATTTTAGTGAATGTTCTGGACAATATTCATACACTGAAAATACTAAAAACTCAGCACACAAGGAATCAGAAACCAAAAGGGCCCAATTTAGTCTAAAAATCAATTGAACTAAAGGTCTTTTTAAAAACTAAAAAAGTTTAATGAACACCCGCTTGCAAATCACAAAATCAAACGAAAATTGTATGATTCATGACAAGTGATTGCTTTTGAATTTTCATTTTCCCTATTTTCAAAATCTTTTTCATCATCATTTGCAAATATTGAATCACGTGATAAAATATTATAGAGAGAACGAGGCCCCACTAAAGCACTAACCGCAACTTGCAAGATAGGTAGTAAAATAATGGAAATGTAGGATCAACATAACTAAAAGCAATGCAATAACATTAAAAGATTAAGCCTGACAAAAGCATAGATTAAAGCATTAAAACATGCCACCGTCATTTAAACCACTATACAAGTGTAGCTAGACACGATCTTAAAACCATATCTCATCATACATAAATAACGAAAACCACCCAAACTATGAAAGAAAGTAATGTCCCTAATACTTGATGAGAATGATAGAAGCACTCCCTTGAACCTACATGCATGGTGGCTTTCTCGGGAAAACGTAAGGATTATCTAGTTCAATCACAAGTTCATATGGGGATGGTATTATTGGATCGATGGGTAGGTCATTTCGGCTTGATGGGGATACCACTTGCCACCTGTCTGGAAGAGTTGAAACATAACAGTAGGAGAAACAGGGAATACAAACAATAGGGTTGACATTAGTTGGTGTAATTTTTTCTGGCGTTACTGAATTTCTAGGAGGCTCATATGCTCTAAACGCCCCTGATTCAGAAAAAACCTTAAATCCCATTGAACTAGAATCAACACAATTGACCAATAAATCGGGTTCAACCTGAACTAGTTGATCCAAATTTGAATCCTTTTCTTTTTGTTCTTCTTCAACTTTAGATTTTACTGATGAAAAATAAACATTCTCATTTCCAAATTCTTCAGTTATTGGAGATTCATGATTAGCTGAAGTTGATGGATTTTCCTCATTACTTATCTCCATTGAGATGTAACAAACAACCAAAAAAATAGAGAGAAATCAAGAATATGATATGAGAAACTGGAGAGGCGGAAATATGAAATATTAGCTCAAGGAAAGAGATATCTAGGGTAAGGTTTGATATAGAAAGTGGATCAGCCGATTTTGGGCTATCCAAACATTTTTTAGATTTGGGCTTTAATGGCTCAATTTTAGTTCTTGCAATTTTGAAGTTTAAATGAATAAAATGAGTCATGAGTTCAAATTTCATTAACAAAAAATAAAAGTATGACAAATCAAAGTTTATGAAGGGTTCTTGGTTGATTAAACTTTATGAAAATCTAACTAAATTAAAATGTAAACAAAAGTGATTTTTATAGACTTTTAAGAAAAGGGTGTTCTTTGAAGTAATTTGAAAAACAACAAATACAAAAACGTTGTTATTTCATTGGAGATGAAATCAAGAAAATAATGTTGGGATATACTATTAACCATATGGTTGAGTTATAGTATTGATTTTAATCCTTTATAATGACGTTACATTTTATGTTAGTTATTACAATAAAGTCTTTGTTTGAATAGATCATTGTGTTTATATGTGTGTCCATTACTTATATAGTAGACGATTTTTGGGTATAGAGTTGTTTAATCATACGCGGAAGATTAAAATTGTCGGTTCTTATAAGTTATAAGTTAATTGTTCACAATCAAAGATGAGTTTTGACAAACATCTTGATGATTGTTACACAAGATTAAATATAATTCAATCTTAATTATGGGAATGATAAAATTCCAACTTCTTGTGTTAGTACATTTTGCATGTATCGAACGAACCAAATTGAGATATGTATTTAGGTTCTAAATTTCAATAAACAATATCTCTAGTCCATTACATGAGCTTATACTGTTAATCCTGATGTAGTTATTATTATCTGTGTAGTTTGCTTTATTATTTTAATCTATTAAAATGTTATACTCTATGATGAGTCAAAATATTCCTAATGGATTGGATAATAACGAATTACATTCGTGAAATAATAATTAGTTGATAGAACCATATCTCGAATATGAGAAAGAATACACCCCTTTATGGTTGCTTATAAGTAGTCACGTGAAAACCCTACAAGTTGATAATAAATGTATATCCGTCACGTGAATTAATTTAAGCATAAGATAAAGAATTAAATTAATCAATGGATTAAATTTTGCAGATGTTTGATTTAATTGATTAGTGTCGGTAATTATAACATGGGCAGTTAAATAAGTTGTAACGGAAAAAATTTGATATTAAACAGAGGAGTGCAGTTATAGATTTTTTAGTTTTACAATATGTGATTTATTATGATATGGTTAATTCATGTTTCTTACGAATTAAATATTATAATTGGAAGCTTCTGCTAATAAATTTGTGGTCCCTACTATGCTAGGTTAATTGATCGAGTTCGGAAAAGAAAAGGACTGTTAGTATTTTTTCAGTTTACGAATAAATCATTTTTTACTTTTATTAGTTTAAAAGAGAAAAAAACTTTTTATTTTCTTAAAAGAAGAAAGAAGAAAGTACTGCGATTCTTTGTTTCCTTATAAGATGAAAGAAGCAAATAATAGTGTTCAGTGGTTATTAATGGTTATTGATGGTGTTCAATGGTTGTTCATTACCCTTGGTGTTTAATGCCTGTCTAAATCACTTAATGATATTTAGTGGTTGTTGAGAACTATTGATTATGGTTGGTAGTTACTCTTAACAGTGTCAAAATACACTTAATGGTATTTAATGGTTGTTGATGACTATTGATCATGATTCATGGTTGTTGGATAGACTACACAGTGTCCAAATACACCTACAGGTATTTAATTACTATTAATGACTATTAATCATGACTAGAAACATTTCATCTCTCAAACGTTTCCCTTATACGTAAAAGAATAAATAGGGGTGGTGGTTCATAATGAAAAGATCATCTTTTTTTTCTGAAAATTTTCTTGCCCATACAAAACTTGATTGAGAGTGTTAGTCAGGAATTAGTAGAAGGCTGCAACCCTGGAGTCCCAGTCCCTAAACGAGTTGTGTGAAAGCTACAAAAGATTAGCTTTTTAGAATTTATATAGTTTACATTATTATGCTATTATGTAAGTTTGTGATTCTGAATAATGCTTCTGTTGTACATATTCCAATAATGGGCATCATGAGCCTTCTTACATAAAATTGATAATGTAATATGAGTCCATTATTTTGATACATATTTTATTAAATCTGTATATATCATGATGTTCTTTTGATGAGCATTTTATTGTTGTTTGAGAAAAAAAAGTTTTTGTACTCCAAAGTTGTAAGTGCACATCCCTTCTTCTAAAAAAGTAATTTTAACAGTTAATATATGAGTTTATATGTTGACATTGGTCCTCTCCCCATCGGATAAACTTGTATATTTTGATATTCTTATGTTTACCTTTTGATTTGATGAGTTGTTTTAACTTTCCAACTAAGTTGCATGTTGAATCAGTGAACAAAAGACAATATATATACCTGACTATAACTTCACAAATTACTGTCTAACTAAGTTGGACTTGTCTTGTTTAAGTTGTACTATATATATGAACTTTCTCATATATTTGCTTGAATAGTTAAGTTTCCCTATCGATTCTAATTGTTCATTAGCATGATTATATGCGTCTTGTTTTTGTTTTTTTTTAAAAATTATATAAAGCATATGTTACTAATGATCTGTTTTACGTATCTCTCAGATTAAGTATATCTCACTTCAATCCTCTGCCCTCTATCTTGAACCATAACAAACTGGAATGTCCTAACTATGTGGACTGGAAATGAAACCTTGATATTGTTCTAACATATGAGGGTTTCAAATATGTGTTTGTTGAAGAATGCTCCATTAAACCAACAGATGCAACTGATGAGGAGATTAAGGTCTATGAGAAATGGGTCAAGGCTGATGATATGGCAAGGTGCTACATTCTTGCCTCAATATCAAATGTCTTACAACATCAACATTTGTCTATGACATCTGCTTACAATATGCTCGAATCTCTCAAAGAGATGTCGGAGAGAAGAAACGTGCTGCCAAGAAGACTACCATGAAGGCTATCTTGACCACCAAAATAGTTGAAGGATCACCTATCAAGGATCATGTGCTAAACATGATGAGTTATCTTAATGAGCTGGAGATACTAGGCACTACTATTGATAAGGAATCTTAGGTGGAGATGATCCTACAGACTCTACCGAACAGTTTTCACCAGTTTCGCTTGAATTATAATATGAACAACATAGATTTGTCTCTTGCGAAATTGTTGAATGAACTAATAGTGGGAGAATCCATTATCAAGCATAAAACTCCTCCCATTGTGGCGTACATTATTGGCAAACATGTCGCTTCTTCGTCTAAGTCGGCTAAAGCCCAAAAGAAGAAGAAGAAGTGGTGCAAGGTTGTGACACCTAAAGGTGCTATAGGTGGTGTGGTAAGCCTAATGGCAAGTGCTACCACTCCAAGCAGCCTAGTCACCACAAGAGGCAATGCCCTGACTATCAAACCAAAATGAAGAACAAAGGTAATTCTTGTTGAAATGTCGTTGAAACCTGTTTAGCGACTGTTTCTACCCAATTATGGGTTGTAGATTTGGGAGCCACTGGCCATGTCTGCACTTCTTTGCGTGGGTTTCAGGAAACGTGGCGGCTAAGTAAGAATGAAGTTTGCATTTTTCTGGCAAATAGGGAACCAACACCAGTCCTAGAAATAGGAAATATCTCTTTTCTTTTAATATTTCCAGAATTCTATTTTTAAAAGATATTCTTTATGTACCTTCGATAAGAAGGAATTTGCTTTTAGTTTCAAAAATAAGAATGATGGTTATGAAGTTTTACTTGCAAATAATAGTATTGTTATTAAGTATTATAAGCAATTCATCCATAGCCTCCCAAATACATCATCTCTTTGTATTTGAAGTCTCCCATGACATGCGACACCATAATGTATTAAATAATATTGATATTTCCCCTAAAAAAACGTATTTATGAATTGAGTCAAACTTACTTATGCCACTTACGTCTATGTCATATCAACATAAATAGGATTTCAAGATTGGTTTTTGATGGACCTCTCAGTTCATTGTAAGTGGAGGCACTACCAACCTGTGAATCTTATTTAGAAGGTAAAATGACAGAGAGACATTTCCCTTTCAAAGGAAATAGAGCCACTAATAAGTTAGAATTAATTCATTCTGATCTGTGCAATCCTATGAATATACTAGCAAGAGGGGGTTTTGAATATTTTGTGACTTTCACAGATGACTACTCTAAATATGGATATATTTACGTATTGCGCCATAAATCTGAATGCTTTGAGAAGTTCAAAGAATTCAAGATAGAAACGAAAAAGTGAAATGGTAAACATATCCAAACATTATGATCAGATCGTGGTGGTGAATATCTTTCTGCAAAATTCATTAAGTACTTATTAGAATCGGGCATTACGTCTCAATATTCTTCCCCAGGAACACCACAACAAAATGGTGTGGCAGAAGGAAGAAATAGAACTCTTTTGGAAAGGGAAAAAAGGACAAATATGCCCTCGAACTATCACAAATTGTATGTTAGTACCCTCCGTTATACTTTAAGATTGTATATACCCTTACCGTCTATATATTGGATCGTCTATACCCTTAACACTAACAGATTGACACATGACATCATCTAAATAATTTACCTTTTTTTATTTTTTTATTTATCCAAAAAATTGAAAACCCACCCATTATTCATAACTTACCCGCCCATGACCCAAATTAAAATACCATGACATTTAAAATTAAAAATAAAAAGCATAGTTGTTCATCTCCACTTAATATCAAATAAAAGGAAAAATGTTCTTCAATTAATTTTTATTGGCACCATTCTCCAAATCTCACAAACAAAATCATAGAAGCATATTATTTCAATCGAAATCAAAAAACCAATTTCATTTCTTTGTTCAAATCAATTTATTATTGTTGAAAGGGGTTAAAAACACTATCACCATTAATAGACAAAGCTTCAAGCTTAAAAATGGGTCTACAATCGAATCAAAAATTTTAGACTCAAATTGATTTATTATTATCAATCGGGGTTGAGAAAATACTACCACCATTGATTGACAAAACTTCAATCTTTAAAGTGTGTCTACAATCTAATCAAAAATTTCAAGCTCGAAAATTTAATTTTTTTGTTGAAAGGAGTTGAGAAAAACTACACCATTGATGGACAAAACTTCAAGCTTTAAGTGGGTCTACAATAAAATCAAAAATTTCAAGCTCAAATCGAATTGCTATTGTTGAAAGGGATTAAAAATAATCGTGAAATAGATAATATACAAAACACCCAATAACTTAGATTCCTATTAAGTTAAATGAAGATGAAGTTTATTTTTTTTTGTTAGCAAGCATAAAGTTTTCA
>JAJONQ010077713.1:0-11413 GCA_036250385.1 Solanum microdontum
AGTTAGAAACAAAATATGACTAAGTATGGGACATATCCCCTCTTTATAAAAAAAAACGCCCCAACACTTAGCCAAAAAAATGAGGCTTTAAAAAAAAACAGCTTACTGGAAATTGCAAATCTGCACAGACAGGTTTTACGAAAATAATCATAACTCCCTCATCCTAACTCGGAATGAGGTGAAACCAAGTGTGTTGGAAAGCTAACTCAAAAGGATTTAATTTAATAGGTAGTGGACCTTCCAGTTCCTTGTGTGCAAAGAGATATGCCTCTTTAAAGTTGACCCTCCAAATCGCATTTTTTGCGATTTTCGAATTTTGATACGGTTGCTCTAAAATTCGGGTTAGGCCCATTTCCCACTCAATTTGACTCCCTGAATAAAAATATGAAGTCGACTTTCCGAAATAACGCACAGATTTTGAGATATATGGAAATTACAATTATAGGTATTTCCGAAGCACATTTGCGGGTATTTTTGGGGTCGTTTCAGCTTATGAACATTTGTCTTCAATTTAAGAAAAATAAGGTCTTAGTCTTTGTTCTCTTTTACTTCTGACACTAATGATGATTCAACCCCATTCATGACCACCACTCCTCCTTCTATGGAATCCATTTGTCGAACTCCAAAGCGTTCATGTCTATACACATCTTTCTCTAACTCTCTCTTTTCTTCCTCAACATGGGTGGTACTACCCATATACAACCTGCTTAAAGCATCAGCAACATCATTAGCCTTACAAGGGTGATAAATAATACTCATGTATAATCCTTGAGTAGTTCTAACCACCTCTTTTGTCTGAGATCAAGCTTTTTCTGAGTAAACACATATTGATGACACTTTTGATCGGTGAACACATTTACATAAATACCATAAAGATAATGGCGCCATATCTTCAAAGAAAATACTACGGCAGCCAACTTTAGATCATGGTTTGGGTAGTTCTTCTCATGAACTTTCAACTGTCTGGAGGCATAAGCTATAACCTTGCCATTATGCATCAATACACAACCCAAACCAACTCTAGACGCATCACAATAAACAACAAACCCTTGTGTGCCTTCTTGTAAGGTCAGTACTGGGGAAGTAGTCAACCTTTTTTTCAATTCCTGAAAGTTTTTCTCACATGCTTCAGACCATTGAAACTTCACTATTTTCTGAGCCAACTTGGTCAAAGGAGACGAAATGGATGAGAACCCTTCTACGAACCTTCTATATTAGCTAGCCAAACCCAAATGACTCCTAATATCAGTTGGAGATGTGAGTTTAGACCAATTCTGCATTGCCTCAATTTTTTGAGTATCAACTTTAATTCCCTCTCCAGACACAATGTGGCCTAAAAATGCCACAAAATCAAGACAAAACTCGCACTTAGAGAACTTGGCATACAACTCTCTATCCTTTAGAGTTTGGAGAACTATTCTAAGATGACTAACATGATTTTCTTCATTCCTTGAATAGATTAGCATGTCATCAATGAAGACGATAACAAACATATCTAAATAAGGTTTGAATGCTCTATTCATAAGGTCCATGAATGCTGCAGGTGCATTGTTCAAACCAAAGGACATGACCAAACATTCATAATAACCATAACGGGTTCTGAAAGTTATCTTGGGAATATCACACTCCCTTACTCTTAACTGATGGTAACCAGAACTGAGGTCTATCTTAGAGAAACAGGTGGCACCCTGATGTTGATCGAAAATATCATCAATCCTTGGGAGAGGATACTCATACTTAATAGTAACCTTGTTCAACTGGTGGTAACTATACATATCCTAAGGGAACCATCCTTCTTCCTCACAAACAAGACCGGAGCGCCCCAAGGTGAGACACTTGGTCGAATAAAACCTTTCTCTAGGAGGTCTTCCTTAACTCTGCTGGTGCCATCCTATATGGTGGAATAGATATAGGACAAGTATCTGGAAGAATGTCTATACCGAAGTCTATTTTTCTCTCAAGAAGGACTCTGGAAAGACTTTTGGAAACTCTTTTATTAGTGAAACTGACTGAATAGGAGGTATCTGAACACTAGAGTCATTAACTCGGACTAAGTGATATACACACCCCTTAGAGACTAACTTCCTTGCTTAAGGTACGAAATGAAACGACCCTTACGCACTGCTGAAGTACTTTTCCACTCTAAGACTGGCTCATTGGAAAACTGGAACTTGACAACTCGAGTTCTACAATCAACTAAGGCATAACAGGCATGTCGCCATTCTATACTAAGAATGACATCAAAATCTATCATGTCTAACTCAATTAAATCAGCCTTGGTACTCTTGTGATTGACGAAAATGGGACAATCACGATAGACTCTCTCTGCTAGAATAGACTCACCAACAGGTGTAGAAACACATAAGGGTTCACTAAGTTGCTCAGGAATGACATCAAAATTCATAGCAACATACGAAGTTACAAAGGATAAACTCGCTCGTGGATCTAGCAAGGCATACACAATAAAGTTAATGACTTGGATCATACCAGTGACAACATATGGTGAATCCTCTTGCTGTTGGTGATTATTGATAGCATATAAGTGGTGTGTTCCTCCGCCAGTACCGGAAGTAGCCCTCTAGGTGCGGCTTTGTCTGGTGGAGCAACTGAAAAAGATTGGGCTCTATTACCCCCATTACCACTTTCCTTTTTGTTTTTTGGACACGCGCACATAAAGTGACCATACTTGCCATATTTAAAGAGACCAGTGGAGCCATCACGATATGTCCCTGAGTGGTTTCTACACACTTAGCACATGCAGGAGGCTTACTACCCCATTATGCCATACTACCCTGAGAATAGACAAGTTTGGCTCTAAAATTCTAACTATTGTACTCATTTTTGTTCTTAGGTGTAGGTGCACTAGCAGATGATGGAGCAGGTCCCTTCTGTTTCTGTTGGAAGGATGACCGTTGGTATTACTCCTCTACTGCCCGGACTCGTTCCCTTTCTTATCTCTTTTATTCTTGAACTCTTCTTTATCCCTCAACTTCACTTCCTCAACCTGCTGCACATAAACCATCAACCTTGTGATATCCATGTCACCTATTAGTATTGCAACCTTACTTTCCTTACTCGACAGACAAAACAGCCCAACAACAAATAAACTCATTCTGCTCCTCATGTCAGCACCCATATCAGGAGCATACCGGGGAATGTTGTGTGAACCTCCGACTATACTCATGAACCCTTAAGGACTCCTGCTTAAGTGTGAGGAACTCTCGTACCTTAGCCTCTTTCAGTTTCAGGGAAAGAAACGCCTCAAAAATGCCTCCTCAAAATAAGCCGAACTCGCAGGTGGTGCTCCCTCACCTCTCCCCTCCTTCCACTGGTCAAACCAGGTCCTAGAAACATTCTTCAGTTGATATGTAGCTAGTTCGATTTGCTCAACATCGGCAATGTGCATAACTTCAAATACCTTCTTCACTTCCTGAACAAAGCTCTCCAGATCCACAGTACTGCTTGAACCAGTGAAACTTGGGGGATTCATCCTCAAGAATTCTTTGATCCTCGAAGTATCAGTCAGTTCCTGTCTAACTCCTCTTTGTTGCACAGTTTGGTTGGTCACAACTTGGCTCAACATTTAGATAGCATCATGGAACTCAACATTGGTGACCTCTTCTTGGGGTTGCATGTCTGGTGCATTAGGTACCCCTTGTTCCTGTGGTTCAACATTACGCCTAACATGATGACCTCTTACAACTCTTTGTGGAGGCATGATTATTTGAAAACACGCGAAAGCATGAATTAGAAGGAAACTTTTTAGAGATCAAACTCTAACGCATAAAACAAGTATGAAAGAAGTGAGAATATTTTCCTAAGTATCGCAGCCTCCTAATTATAGATGTGGCGCATTTGAAAAAATGATCAAAATGGTCCTTGATGTATTGGGGTTGCTTTATTTTGGTCCTTAATATATTCTAGGTGATTGAAATAGTCCTTCATGTATAACAAAATGTGTTCAATTTAGTTTTTTACCCTAAACTTAACAATTTACCCTCAAAAACTGTTAAATATAACGGTGACCCCACATAACTTACAAAATCCACCATTTTTACCATCTTTATTAGCTTAAAGAAAGAATTTCATGAATTCTAAAACACCATTTCTCTAACATCTAACCACACAATTACAAAATAATTATTATAAAAAAATTGAATGAAATATTATCAAGAATTTAATACCTGGCCAAACCCAAAAGGCTTCGAATATCGGTGGAACTTAAGGGTCTAGGCCAACTCTTCACCGCATCCATTTTGTTCGGATCAACCTCTATTCCCACACTCGACACAATGTGACCAAGAAAAGCAACCGACCTTATCCAAAACTCGCACTTGCTAAACTTAGCATAAAGTTTGTGGTCCTTAAGGACTTGCAATACTAACCGCAAATGTTTCATATGATCACCCTCACTCCTTGAATAGATCAAAATGTCATGAATAAAGACGATCACAAACAAATCAAGATATTCTCTAAAAACCCTATTCATAAGATCCATGAATGCCACCGGGACATTTTTTAGACCAAATGACATAACTAGCAATTCATAGTGACCATATCCCGTATAGAAGGTCATTTTAGGAATGTCAACCCTTCTCACCCTAAGTTGGTGATAACACGACCTTAAGTCAATCTTCAAAAAGTAAGTCGCCCCCCTTGGAGTTGGTCAAATAAATCTTCCATTCTAGGAAGTGGGTACTTATTCTTTATAGTGACCTTGTTCAACTGACGGTAATCTATACACATCCTAATTGATTCATCTTTCTTCTTCACAAATAATATCAGGGCACCCCATGAAGATATGCTTGGTTGAATAAAACCCATATCTAGCAAATCTTAGAGTTGTTCCTTCAATTCCTTCCATTAGGCCGGAGCCATGCGGTAAATGGGGATTGATATGGGTTGTGTATCCGGCAAAAGATCAATGCCGAAGTCTATTTCCCATTCTGGAGGGATTCCGGGAAAGTCATTAGGAAAGACTTCCAGAAATTCCCCTACTACGGGGACCGACTCTAAAGGAGGAGTCTCGGACTCAAGGTCCTTAACTATCATATTATGATAGATACACCCCTTAGAGATCATTTTTCTAGGTTTTAGATATGAAACGAAACGACCTCTAGAAGTAGGTTTCCCCCCTTCCATTCTAAAATGGGCTAATTTGGAAATTGAAACTTTACTAGCCTTGTTCTACAATCAATGGAAGCAAAACAAGCATGCAACCAATCAATCCCCAAAATGACATCAAAGTCCAACATATCTAATTCTACCAAATCGAACAAAGTGACTCTATTAGACAAGGAAATAGGAAAATCCCTATAAACCTTTCTAGCAACAACCGAGTCACCTATTGGGGTAGAAACTGAACTGAAAAAGGTTCCTCTAAATTTACGGGGCGTGCATCAAATTTCATAGGCACTAGAGGGGTAACAAAAGACAAAAGATAAAGTGGCACCGGGGTCTAATAATGCATAAACATTAATTCAAAATACTTTCAACATACCGGTGACAACGTCTGGAGACACCTCTTGATCACTCCTAGATTGGAGGGCATAAAAGCGATTCTTCTTGGGAGCATCAAAGTGAGAGCTACTGGGAGGGACTTGTTTGCCCTCTCTCCCTTGAACCTTTAGCATAGTACAATCCCTCTTCATGTGTCCACTCTTTCAACAACTAAAACACTCATTCGTGCCCACAAGGCACTTGCTCCAATGCTTCTTGCCACACTTTGCACAAGTAGGTCTATCAACACAACAACTCCCTCCACCACCACCTTGTGGCTTTGGAGTAGGCACCCTCTCCTTATTGACCTTAGGATTGCTAGAAGTGCCTTGATTATAAAACCTCTTCTTAAACCTTGGTGTGCCTTGAGCCTCAAACCTACCCCTAGACGAATTACCATAATCAACTCTTGCCCTTTTCAGTTCTCTACCCACTTGCTTGAGCTTTTGTTCCTCAATTTGCTTGGCATGAACCATAAGACGGGAGTTGTTCATGGTTGGAATAAGCATCACCGACCTACATTCATTCACCACAAGATCGGATATCCCCATAATTAATTTGTTCATTTTAGCCCTACAGTCCGCCACCAAGGTTGGGGCATATTCAGACAATTGTATAAACTTGAGGCTATATCCCTTCACACTCATACCTCCTTGGCAGAGGTTGATGAATTCTTGCATCTTTCTCTCCCTTAGCTCTAGGGGGGAAAATCTATCAAGGAAGGGCTCCTTGAACACTCCCCAATCAATCGGGCCCACTCTAATGGACCTCTCTTCCTTCCATTGCTCATGCCACACTTGAGCCACGTCCTTGAGTTTGTAGGCAGCTAGTTCCGCCTTCTCTGTTGGAGACACTCCCATTGCTTCAAGCACATTAAACACCTCTTTAATAAAACCTTGTGGGTCTTCATCCACCTTGGATTCATTCTCGTGAAATCCCTAAACCTCGAAGCGGTAGTACTTGCATTGGGGTTCACTTGGACCCTAACATCTCTACTGACTTGTACCGTTAGTGCATAAGTTAAGGTTTGGAGAGTCGTTCTTATCTCCACATTAGTCACGGCCCCTTCACCAATAGGAGCTTGAGGAATTTGAGGCCCTTGAGGACCTTGGGAAGGAACTCCCTCATCATTAGCAATCTTCTCTTCCACTCTTCTTGTGGTCGCTCTTCTTGTACTCATATTCCTATATGCACAAGAAAAGGGTTAGGAGAAGGACTTCATAGTGTAAAAACTCCATGGCACGACTAATGAGTAATCAACGAAGTGAAAAGTTCCTAAACATCTTATAGCCTCTCATTCATAAGTGTGGCTCGCTTCATACTTATGAACAAGACTCTACTAGATGTGGTTCCTGAGATATCACCGTATAATATTTCTAAACCTTAAGCTCTGATACCATGTTTGTCACGACCCAAGAGAACCTTCTAGTCGCAACATGGCGTAATTGACCCCGAAGGGGTCACATACAAGCACTTAGCTTTCATCATCGCATAAAGACATAGAAAAATGAGGAAAATTAAAAACTTTTACAACAGAAGACAATTCTTCATATAAGGAAAATAGGAAGTAGATATTGTCTCAATCACCATCTAAACATAAGAGTATAACTAGGGACAATGCCCTTTACATCAATAAAGTTCCCAACAATGGAAAGTACAATATAGTCTAGAACATAAGAAGTAAATTAGAAACTAGAATCAATAGCAACTCATCCTCGAACTTGAGGACTCACCAAGCCTAGGGAATAGTCGACCCAAGCTTCACCTTCAAGGAAGTAGTAAGTATCAACGACCGGAACCTACACTCATAGTAAAGTGGAAAATATGGGTTAGCACAATGAATTGTACTAAGTATAGACACCATGCACAAATTCCTTAAAACATGCATAAAAGGGACATTTAGTTGAAATCATGCATTTGGTCAAGTTTAGAAACCATTATCCACATTCATAAAGAAACATAATACAATTCAACATATAAGCAACCCAAAGCCACACAAGTGCAATGCAAGGGTAAGATCCCACAATCCTACCATATGCTAAGTATCACCTTTAGGTTACCAAAAATATACATAAAAATGATGACATTAACATTCATAGCATTCATTCATACCTTTCGTGCATTATTCAGAAGTCACCATAATATAAGAGAACCTCACCAAAACCCCTCTTAGAGTATACTTGTGCAATGTACAAGTGAAGTCCCATACCCCCACTCACACTAAGTAGTACCCATTAAGAATTCATAGTTAAAGTCCATATCCTTAACATAGTTCATTTAGTATCATTTAGGGAGAGACTGCATTAACCGACATAGACCATGTGAGCTACATGGAATCCGGTGTTCTACTTGCCTAAGGTATAACGTACATTCTAGCTATTTAGGTGGATCCACTAGCTAAGACCTATGTGGGCACATAGTTATGGGACAAGGAAATTGTTACTAGAAACCCAGACTTGCTAAACGAAGAAGGTTTTCATCTCATGAGATATCCTACATTGGGAAGTTGGACTTGCTAAACGTATAAGGTTTCCATCTCATGACATATCCTACACTGGGAAGCCGGACTTGCTAAACATAAAAGCCCCCATCTCACTTTCATGTCCTCTCGGTGCTAAGCATTAATCCCTTTAAAAGTCACCATGAGCTATTACTTAGGTTCATTAGTCACAATAGAGTGTATTAGACACTCATGTCAATATATATCATAATAGCTCATAGGTTCCTTAAGTGAGAATGCATCTTTCACTCTTAGAAACACTAGCATGTGAAAAAAACCTTACACATTGTAGTCGAATTGTAATCATGAGAATGTCCTTTCAATTAACCCAACAAGTTCATTATAAGCATACCTACATACTTCATACATAATCATGTGTATAGGGTATAGGGAAGAAGGATCTTACATCAATACCACACTATTAGATATAGGATCATTATTAGCCAAGTAATTCACATAGTCATGTGGAATCAACATCAACATACACAAACCCTAGCCAATTGCCCTTCAAGGCCATGAAGCAACATCAACCCTAACATTATAGAATTAATACAATAGATAGAGAGATTTAATGATTCAACCATCAATTAAACATAAACATAATCAATCACCAACTTCCATGGCTAATCAAGTCACATCTTAGACCACAATTTAGGAAGAAAAGGAAACCATGGGTCCAAGAGATAAAGCATCAATACTACAATAATTTAACCATAAAACATCATAATTAACCACAATAGATCATAACTGACAATAGAAATCATTTTAGAAGAAGACCCATGTTTAGAGCAAAACCCTAGATTTTGGAAGTCTTAAAAACACACTTTGAAGGGACTTCTTGAGGGATAACTACCCAAGAATGAAGAGTATCCATACCTTAGGTGGAGATCCTCACAAAATTGGAGAAGAAAAACTTGTTCTTGAACCCCTAGCTTGAGCTTTGACCAGTTTTTCAATGGAGGTTAGAGAGAGAATATTTTGAGAGGGAAGTGGGTTTGATTTTGAGTTTGTGAGTTATGAGAGTTAAAACACTTGTTTAATACCTATAAATGCTTTAACATAATTAAAACAACTAAATATAACCATCATAATTAATTAATGAATTACCAAAATACCCCTACCTAGGCCGAACCTAGGTACATGCCCAGGCCCCATTCACGGGGAATGGTTTGAACCATGGACCATATTGGTCACTCCTGGTTTGGGTTAGGGAGGGGAGGATGAGGGTCTTGGTGAGGAGACTAAGTATCAACTCACGAGACCCTTCCACGGGGCGTGAGTCAGTCCACGGACCGTACTGCATGCTCATGGATTGGGACTGTGGTTAGGACATTTTTGGGAAGTTTGGGAGAGGCTAAGTACTGACTCACGACTCCCATCTACAGGGTGTGAATCAGTCCACGACTTGTGGTTCCCCATGCATAGATGGACACTATTTTTGGACAGTTTTAGGGCGGTCCCTTGGCCCTCATCAAGGACCCTTGGGGGTCCTTGGAGAGGTCATGCATTGGCATTTAGGGACTATAACATTATTACTAAGTTAGGGAGGTTATTTTACGATTTCTATCTTGAGGTTAACCCTTTTTAGGACACTAGATTACATGTTAGGCTCTAGCTTAGGTAGTTAGATTTTCGAGGTGTTATAGATACAAAGTTTGTTATGTCCCGAGCCTACAGCTTGGGTGGGACTGGCACTCAAGAACCATTGCTGGCCCCAAGTGAACCCTTGGCCTGACTTACTTACTCAGCGAAAGACTTTAAGCATTAAGAAAAGGATTCAAATGCTAAATAACTCAACTGTCTCAAACTGAACTCATGATGATTTTTTAAAAAGAAACATTTAACTTTGCCAAAATGGGAACTAAAATCTGAACATAACCCAATAAAAAGATAATGACGAATGAACTAACATCTGACTTAATATCTGTGAAGCATCTAAAACAACTGAGATGGATGTCGGGACAAGCCCCACGACATCCTAAAGAACTAATAAAAGAAGTGAAAGTAATAAAAGGAATCCTCCGAAAAGCAAGGAGGCTCACCACCAGACTCTAAATGCTCAATTGGATCAACGATGTAATGGATGCCGATCCTAGGTACATGTCTCTGCATCATAATAAGATGCAGGCCAAATGGCATCAATACATTGAATGTACGAGTATGCGAGGGGAATTCTAAAACAAGACATAAGTTTGACAGGAATTGAAGAACTTATCTGGCTCAACTCAACTCAGCATAACTGAACTTATTTCAATATAAAGCAGTTTAAAATAAGTGCAATATAGAGAAAAGATGTTTAAAACATGATGTCAACTTTGTGTTCATGCAAAGATACAAAATAACTTTGAAATGTATGTAAAAATACAAATAAACTGTGCATATAAGAATACAATTACTTATATGGGAGTTTCTCTAAACGATAGCCATCACTTAAGAGCTCCTGTGATGATACATCATTTTGCCTCACGCTGTCAGGGTCATCCTCTACCTTGCCGAGGGTATAAAGACTAAACTACTAAGTGGATCCACTAGTCTATGCTAAAAAGCATTAAGGAATCATCTAAAAAGTATGACCTTTTCTACCCACGACCACATGGTTTATGGGGGCTGTGAGTTATCTGAACTCTCCCCAATATCGGTGCTCAATACTACTCCCAAAATATACTAGCTCATATGTTTAAAAACATAACTCTATCTGTGGTTTGAAATAATTGCTCAAAAACTTAGCTCAAAGACTATCTTCGAAATCAAAGTTTCCGTTCTTGCTTCATTTACAAAGCGATTACTACTTTCTAAAAACTAGCTCAAAGGCTCTTTGGAAATCAAGCCTTCCTTTCTTGTTTAAATGTGAAAACATTTTAAACCCTTTGGGAATACATAGTCCCCATATACTTTTGAAGAAATGAACTACAATCTTTAGTCTTTACTCTTTACTCAATTTGAACTTTAAATTTTAAAACAAAGTTAAAAGTATTTGCAAAAGACTTCTTGGAAAAACTCTAAGAACTTTTTAAACTTGGCTCTTAACTTTCCTTGAATTTGAATTTCTGGAATTCAAGGTTATAATTCATATTTCTAGATGATTTCTAGATGATTATAAGTAATTTTGAATAACTAGAATCAATGGAAAGTGTTAATACACTTTAACAGGACTTAAATGGGCTAAACGATGAAAAATGGGTGAAAAACGACGATCCATGTCACGACCCAAGCCTAGGGCCTAGACGTGACCGGCGAATGGGGAACCCGAAGGAACCCCAAACAAGCCTCATAGCATATCATTACACATCCTTAGTCGCAGAAGCAATTAAAATGACCATAAGCGATAAGCATAATCAAGGGGGAAATCGGGACTAAGGGAGCAAGAGAAAAAGAGAATGATACATAAATACCATAGATGAGTCAAGCTCAAGC
>JAJONQ010077717.1:0-10751 GCA_036250385.1 Solanum microdontum
AAAATGTTATTATTGTTGTTGTGAATTAAACAACGTGAGGAAAGAAATGTAGTGAAGGACAATATATCGATGTGTCTCAATCAGATTTAATTGCTTGGTGTCACGACCCAGACCGTCGTGATTGATACTCACACTAACCCTCCGGTGGGAGAACCACTACTACAACCCCAAACCAAGCAACTAAACCAAAAACTAAAGCATTTAAGTTACGGAAGCAAATTAAATACTAAGGAAAGAAATAAGGAGTTCCCATAAACTCCAATAAAAGTCTAACAATGAACTAAACAATGCGGAAGAAATAACCTAGCACCTGAAAGTCAATGTACCAAAACAACTAAAGTTCAACAAGTCTAAACAAGAAGGGATTCAACCCCAAACTAATGTACTAATAACTAATAGAAATGTCTAAGTCTGGAAGTGTGGACATAGACGAAAGGAGAACCATGGCAGCCCGGAAGAATTGGCTCACCCTTGAATTCGAACGACAATCACTGATCTTCTAAGCGAGGTATGTCAGTAGCCGCTTGAAGATGCTCTGTACTCAATAAAAATAAGAGCAAGTGTAGTATCAGTACACAACCACAGTATACTGGTAGGATCACGCAGCTATCCCACTAAGTGTAACATAAGGAAGTCAATACAACATTAAAAACATGCAAAATACCGAACATATACAATATTGATTATCACATGCTCAAAAATATACACAATTATGACAAGTCATTGGTTCTCTCATGGAACCCAAACCCAAACAGTTAGCATACCGAAACGTGGTAACCGATCCAATGTTACGCCGGAACGTGGCAACCGATCCCATAATTATGCCAGAGCGTGGAAATCGATCCCAATTAGTTATGCCAGAACGTGGCTACCGATCCATTCAACACACCACAATCACAATCACAAGTACCTTATCTAGTTCATACAAATAAGTCATGATTCATGACATTCATCATTCATCTATCTTATTTACAACAAGTGTGATCAACAATGTCACATTCGCATACATGCAAGTATCATAATGAGGCAAGAACAAACATACATCACACAATCATAGAATCACAACCATCACCTACCTCGAAACACGCTTGAAACCCTAACAAACTTGATCTTTCCCTTTCCGGATTTGTTCCGCTTGTTCTTGGTCTACAAACAATCATAATAACACGGAAATCGATAAATAATCACCAATTACCCGGATTACTAACAATTCTAACAACCCTAGATCATACCCATGATTCCAAGTATCCAAAATAAGGCTTTTTCCACCATGGTTTCCAATTCAAAACCCTCCTCCATCGATAATTACCCATTCTATTATGTTCTACTGATCAAAAAAATGGATTCGGGGAGTGAAAAGCTTACCTTTAGTGTCACACTCCGAGCCTACACCCTGGGCGGGGCTGGCACTCGAGAACCATTACTGGCCCCAAGCGAACCCTTGGCCTGGCTTACTTACTCAGCGGAAGACTTAAACATAAGAAAATATAACTCATGCATAACTTAAGAAATAATAGTTTAGCCAGAATGGCAACTCAGTCTTTAAAAATCATCTGAATGAAAATGTAAAGACAATGGAACAACTAACTGTCAATGAAGCCTCTAAAATAATTGAGATGGATGTTGGAACAAACCCCACAAAATCCTAATGAACTAAACTAGAAAGTGAATAAAAGACTCCTCTGGAATGCAATGAGGCTCATTAACAGACTCTGAATACTCAAGTTGGATCAACGAGGCGGTGGATGCTGATCCTGGATACCTGCGTCTGCATCATAAGATGAAGCAGGCCAACTGGCATCAGTACATTGAATGTGCGAGTATGTGAGTTGGAATGCTAAAACAACATAGGCTTGAAAGGTAATATGAAAAAAACACTTACTTTGGCTCTTCTCAGCTCATGAATACTTAACTGAACTCATTTCAATATAAAGCAGTTTAAAACAAGTGCAATATAAAGAAAAGTTGTTTAAAAACATGATATTAACTTTGCATGTATACAAAGATACAACATAACTCTGAAATGTATGTAAAAATACAATAAAATGATGTATATAAAAATACAATAACTTATGTGGGAGTTTCTCTAACCGACAACCATCACTATGAGCCTAAGTGATGGTACAACATTTTACCTCACGTTGCCAAGGACCGTCCTATACCTTGCCATCAGTATAGAACCTGAACTACTAAGTGGATCCACTAGTCTATGCTGAAAAGCACTAAGGAATCATCAAAAAAGTATGACCATTTTTCTGCCCATGATGGCTACATGGTTTATGGGGCTTGAGTTAATATGAACTCGCGTCACATATCGGTGCTCAATACTACTCCTAAAATATACTTAGCTCATATGTTTTTAAAACACCTTCTTCTCTGGTTTGAGATAATTACTCAAACTTAGCTTAAAAGCTCTCTTGGAATCAATGTTCCCTTTTTTTGTTCAAAACTCTTTTGGAAATCTCAGTTTCCTCTAATCTTAAATGTGAAAACATTTACTCTTGGGAATACTTAGTTCCCATGTATCATTTTAAAGAAAATGAACTTTGCTCGTACTCCTTACTCAACTTCAAAACTTAAGTCTTAAAGCAAAGTTAAAAGCATTTGCAAAAGACTTCTTGAAAAGATTCTGAGAATTTCCTAGACTTCGCTCTTGACTTTTCTTGAATTTGAATTTATGGATTCAAGATTATGATTCATGTTTCTGGATTATTTCTAGATGTTTAGATGTCATTTAGAGTAGTTAGAATCAATGGAAAGTGTTAACACACTTTAGAATAACTTAAATAGGCTAAATGACGAAAAATTGGTGAAAAATGACGTTTTGGGCGCATCCCGAGCGCACCGCGCCAGCCCCAACTTTCTGGGGCTCAATTCTGGCGCACTGCTGGTGCGCCGTCCCAACCTTCCTAGCTCGATAGGGGCGTGTCGCGCCAGCCTTCCCACAGACAAAATCTGGTGAATTTTTGACCTCGTTTTCTGATCCTAAATCATTTTAATCCGATTCATTTACCCAAATTCACTTTAGACTCATGTACCCAAATCATATACACAAAATCTAACCCAAACAACTCAGGGAAACAACATTTAATCATCAAGAAACTCCTAAATCCCAACTCATATTCAAGAAACGAAATCAATTCAAGAACAACTATTAAGAACATCAATTTCTCAATCTTTTAAGGACGAAAACACGTTGATTTAAGCATGCTATTAATTCACTTGATTGTTACCAGATTTCCCTACACCTCGGCTACTCCGATTTCATCCAAATCTGGACAAGGTTGGGAAAATTCTAATACTACTAAAAAGGTTTTCCAGCCCCAATTTCCCCCCGTTGGCATTTCTATAACGACAGAACCCGGTCATTACAATAGATATCAATTTACCCATCACTCGTCCCCGAGTGACAAAACTTAGGAAAAGTAGGCTAAGGAAAGAACGAAGTAGTACCTGATTCGACAAACAATTAGGGATACCTGTCTCACATGTCCCTCTCGGTTTCCCAAGTAGCTTCTTCAACTGGACGATGTTTCATTTGAACTTTCACGGACTTAATCTCCTTGGTCCTCAACTTATGCACATCATGATCAAGAATAGCAATCGAATCTTCCTCGTATTGAAGGTCTTTGTCTAACACAATTGGGTCCAACTTAATGATATAATCTTCGTCACCATGATATCTCTTCAACATAGACACATGAAATACCGGATGAACACCGGATAGATTAGGAGGTAAGCCAATCTATACGCCACCGGCCCTACACGTTCAAGAACTTCGAAGGGACCAATATATCTAGGACTTAGCTTACCTTTCTTACCAAATCTCATCACCCCTTTCATGGGTGATACCTTAAGAAGAACATTCTCACCGGTCTGAAATTTCATATGTCTTACCTTATGATCTGCGTATTTCTTTTGTCTACTCTGGGCTGTTAAAAGCTTAGCTTGAATACTCCTTGCCTTATCTTGAGCATCCTTCACTAAATCAACCCCAAAGGTTTCACATCTCCAGCCTCAAACCATCCTATGGGTAATCTACATCCCCTCCCATATAATGCTTCAAATGGTGCCATATTAATGATGGAGTGATAATTATTATTATAAGAGAACTCACAAAAAGGTATGAATTTACCCCCAATGCCCTCCAAAATCAATCACACATTCCCTCAACATGTCTTCCAACACTTGAATAGTCCTCTTAGATTATCCATCCATTTGTGGATGAAAGGTTGTACTAAAAGTGAGTTGTGTGCCTAATTCATCATGCAATTTCCTCCAAAACTTGGAAGTGAATTGGGTACCACGATCTGAGATGATAGAAAGGGGCACTCCATGCAATCTCACTATCTCTTTCACATAAATCTTAGCCAATTTCTCAGCATTATAATCTATTCTTACCGGAATAAAATAGGCCGACTTGGCTAATCTATCAACCACTACCCAAATAGAATCAAACTTCCCCAAAGTCTTGGGTAGACCAACCACAAAATCCATAGCTATTCTTTCCCACTTCCATTTTGGAATTGACATCCTTTGAAGTAAACCTGCAGTCCTTTGATGTTCATACTTCACTTGTTGACAATTTTGACACTTAGCCACAAACTCCGCTTTATCTTTCTTCATGCCCGACCACTAATAAATTCGTTTCAGATCTCTATACATCTTGGTAACACCCAGATCAATAGAATTTCGCGAACCATGAGATTCTGCCAATAATTTTTTAATCAAGTCATCAACTCGAGGAACACAAATCCTCCCTTTCACACTAAGTACACCATCCGCATCAAGAGTGGTCTCTTGTACCTTACCATTCGCCATTTTCTCCTTGAGTTTGTTCAAATTTGCATCCTCAAATTGTTTGGCCTTAATCTCCTCAATGAATGTGGCTTTAACTTCAATGCTAGCTAACACCCCACCTCTTTCAGAGATGCCTAACTACATGAACTTAGACTCTAAGGTCTGAATTTCCTTGGCCAAAGGTCGTCTGGTTACACTCAAGTAAGCTAAGCTACCCACACTTACCGTTTTTCGACTCAAAGCGTCTGCCACAACATTAGCCTTACCCAGATGGTATTAAATAGTCACATCATAATCCTTGAGTAACTCCATTCATCTTCGCTGTCTCAATTCAGATCCTTTTGAGTGAACATATGTTGCAAACTACGATGATCATTAAACACTTCACACTTAACACCATAAAGATAATGCCGCCAGATCTTAAGAGTAAATACTACCGCCGCCAACTCTAAATCATGGGTTAGATAATTTATCTCATACACCATCAATTGGCACAACACATAGGCTATAACATTCTTATCCTGCATTAACACAGTGCCTAATCTAGAATGAGAAGCATCATAATAAACTATAAAATCCTTACCTTCCATCGGTAATGCTAGGATAGGTGCGATAGTCAAGAGAGTCTTGACGTTTTGAAAGCTCCCCTCATATTTTTCAGTCCATTCAAAAGGTATTTCCGTCTTAGTCAAATTAGTCAAGTGAGTGGCAATAGAAGCAAAATTCTTCACAAATAGATGGTAGTAGCTAGTGAGCCCCACAAAACTCCTAACTTCCGTCACAGAGCTAGGCCGAACCCAATTTTTAACCGCCTCAATCTTTTGAGGATCTACCATTACCCCTTCCTTCGAAACTACATGCCCCAAAAACGCACCAGAATTCAGCCAAAATTCACACTTAGAAAATTTAGCATACAACCTTTGTTTCCCAAGAACACCCAGAACAATACGAAGATTGTCGGCATGCTTTTTCTCACTTTTAGAATATACCAAAATATCATCAATGAAAACTATCACAAACGAATCAAGAAATGGTTTGAACAGCCCATTCATCAAACTCATAAAAGCTGCAGGCGCATTAGTCAACCCAAAGGACATGACTAGGAATTTATAGTGCCCATAGCGAGTCCTAAACGCTGTCTTGGGCACATCTTCAGGCCTAATTTTTAATTGATGGTAACCAGACCTTAAATCAATTTTTGGGAAGACTGATGCACCTTGCAATTGGTCAAAAAGATCATCTATTCTAGGCAAGGGATACTTGTTTCGAATAGTTGCCCTATTCAATTACCGATAATCTATACACATTCTCATACTACCATCATTTTTCTTAACAACAAAACTAGGGCACCCCATGGGGAAGCCTAGGCCAGATAAATCCTTTATCAAGAAGTTCTTGGATTTGAGCCTAAAGCTCTCTTAATTCTGCCGAAGCCATGCGATATGGAGGGATAGAAATGTGGAGCGTACCAGGCTCCAAATCAATGCAAAAATCTATCTCTATCCGGAGGCATACCAGGCAAATCAGTTGGGAACACTTCTCTAAATTCCGACACCACAGGAATAAACTCAATAGATGGAGACTCAACCTCAATATCCCGGATATGAGCCAAATAAGCTAAACAACCCTACCCTACCAATTTCCTAGCCCGAATGGAGGATATGATTTTAGCTGATTAGGCTTGTACACCCCTTCCCACTCTAATTTTTCCCTTCCTGAAATTTCTAGAGTTACAGACTTAGTATTACAATTTAACACAACATAATAAGGGGACAACCAAGTCATGACTAAGACAATATCAAAGTCAGTCATATCCAAAATCACCAAATCAACCCAGGTCTGAAAACACATAAACAAAATAGGACAAGCACAATAGACATATGTGACTATGGTTGACTCTCCAACTGAGGTAGAAACATGGATAGGGGCATCAAGTACATCACAAATCATATCAAACTCGGAGGCAAATTGCACAGATTCATAAGAATAAGTAGAACCCAGATCAAATAACACATTAGACATCCGGTCACAGACAAGAAAGTGCATGTGATCACCGCGTCAAATGTCTCTTCCTCATTTGTGCCCGAAAAGGCATAAAACTGAGCCCTATCATCTTGACGAACCATCTCCCTGCCTGGTTGCACATTACCTCTGCCCACATTACCATTATCATTTCCTCTACCTCCACGACCTCATTGACTACCTCCTCACCTACCTTGTGGATGCCCTTGACTATTATTACCATTCCCCACGGGTACCACTGCTTTAAAATGTTGTTGCGCGGAATCTAACACGCGTGGGTGGGGACAATCTCTCCTCATATGCCCAGGTTCTCCACAGTTATAACATATACAATCAAATGATGGTTTTCTGCCCGCTGAAGGCACGACTCCTTGGCTATCCTGAAAATTATAAGATGGAGTTCCCGAGTAGTTACCTGTAGAGGCGAGCATAACGGACTGAATTGGCTTGGTTGCAAGCGTTGGCCTTCTGACCCCCTAGCGTAAGAACCTTAAAAGTTACCCGAGTTCTTGGCCCTTTTTGCCAACGCCTTGGCTTGTCCGTCGGGCCTTACCCCCTTCACTTTCTTAACATAGTCCTTCACCTCATTAAAACTCCTCCCTGCAGAAGTCATATGAACATATAATACTTGCAACTCAGAATTCACACCTCTAATAAATAACCGGATTCTCTCCTCCGTAGTAGTAACCAACTGCATAGCATATCTAGATAAAGCATGTAACTTGACCTCATAAGCAGCCACAGACATACCACCTTGCTCTAAGGCCATAAACTCATCCTTCTTGCGATCCCTCAAAGTTCTAGGCACATACTTTTCTAGGAACAAAGCATGAAATTGGGTCCAAATGAGTGGAGGTAAAGTAGAAGATCTGCATTCCATATAAGCTCTCCACCATTGCTTGGCCTCACCTTGAAGTTGAAACGACACGAACTCAACCCCATGTTTGTGAACAATACCTAATTTATGCAGCCTCTCATAACTGTCTAAGATAAACTCATAAGCATCTCCAGTCTCAGAACCAAGAAATACCGGAGGCTTATGCTTCAGAAACTTAGTCAACATGTCATGCTCATTTCCCGCATAACAGAACCCAACAAAGGACGAAAGAAAGCATCATTACCTCCAGTTCCACCCGTCTTGGGCACAGTACTAGCATTAGGGGGGTTAGCGGGTGCTTGAGTTGCTTGGCCAATGGAAGCACTCTAGGACCAGCCAATCCCTTCAAGAACGACATGATCTATTGAGCTAACGCTGGGTCCAAGGGAGGAGTACATGTAATTCCAGTCGGTACCTCTTCCTCTTGTCCAATCTCTTCAACATCCTCAACATCCACATTCTCTTCTATCTCTTTATGCTGCGCCGGAGGGTTCTCATTCACAGGCACGTTCTCAATAGGTACCTCATTCACGGCAGGTGCTACTCTTCCACGACCTCTACCCCTAACTCTTCCTCTACCCCTGCCTCGACCGCGACCTCTCACTGCAGATTCCTCAACTGGAGCATTGACTGGAGCTACGGGCCTGGCGCCGTTGAATCTAGTATTAACCATATGCGGACAGAAGAGTGAAGGAGGTAAGATACCAATTGGAATCGCCAGATACCAATTGGAATCAAGTCATAGCATGAAAGGAGATAAGAGAAAACTATATAGATTTCCTAAAGTCCTATAGCCTCCCAAAGAAAAGTAAAGGCGTCCCCATATCGTTTCGTGAGACTCTATTAGACTTGTTTCGGTACATCAAGATCAATGAACCTAGGCTCGGATACCAATTTGTCACGACCCAGAATGTCATGATTGGCACCCACACTAACCCTCCGGTGGGAGAACCACTACTACACCTCAAAACAAGACAACTAAACCAAAACAAAGGCATTTAAACTACCAAAACAGATTAAATAACTCATAAATGAAGTTCTCATAAACTTCAACAAGAAATCTAAAGAACTATACTAAACAAATGCGGAAGAAACAACCTAGAACCTGAAAGTCAATGTACCAAAACTACTAACGAAATAACAAGTCTAAACCGGAAGGGTCACAACCCTAACTAATGAACTAATCAACTAACTAAAACAAATGTCTAAGTTCGTAAATGGTGGACATAGACGAAAGAGAATTCCATGGCAGCCCAGAAAATTTGGCTCACCCTTGAATTCGATGCGACAATCTCTAGTCTCTTAAGCGAGGTCTGTCAATAGCCACTTGAAGATTCCCTGTACTCAACAAAAATAAGAGCAAGTACAGAATCAGTACACAACCACAGTGTAATAGTAGGATCACGCGGCTATCCCATAAGTGTAACATAAACAAGTCAAAAAACATTATAATAACATGCATATATATCAACATCTACAATATTATCAACATGCTCATCATTATACATTTATCACAAATCATTGGTCCTCTCACGGAACCCAAACCCAAACAGTTAGCTTACCGAAATGTGGTATCCGATCCCAATGTAATGCCGGAACGTGGCAACCGATCCCATATTTATGCCAGAACGTGGCAACCAATCCAAGTTAGTTATGTCGGAACGTGGCAACCGATCCCATTCACACACCACAATCACAATCACAAATACATCATCAAGATCATACATTTACATCATGATTACATGGCAATCATCATTCATCTATCTCATTTACATCAAGTGTGATCAACATTGCAACATTCATACATACATAAGTATCATAATGAACCAAGAACAAGCAAACATCACACAATCATAGAATCACAACCATCACTTACCTCGAAACAAGCTTGAAACCCTAAGAAACTTGATTCTTCCCTTTCTGGATTTGTTCCACTTGTTCTTGGTCTCCATAAAATCAATATAATACGGGAATCAATAAACAATTATTAATTACCCGGATTACTAACAATTCTAACAAACCCTAGATCAACCCATGACCCCAATTATCCAATTTAGGGTTGTTTCCACCATAGATTCAAGATCAAAACCCTCCCCCATCAACATTGACCCATTCTATTACGTTCTACGGATCGAAAAATGGATTCGGGGAGTTAAAAGCTTACCTTTAGCCTCAAGAATTGTGAAAAATGAGTAGAAATCGCCTGTGGTTTGATCCTTAGCTCTAAAAGTCAAAAAGTGCCAAATAAGGTCGTTTAGGGGTTTATTAACGACCTTAAGTTGCGTCTGGCCCGCCACAGCGGCCCTCATCCTGCTGTAGCGGCGGTGCCAGAGCGACACCTTGCCCCGCCACAGTGGCATTTTTGAACCAGTGAGCAATTACGATTTTAAGTCCCGTCTCGCTCGCCACAGCGACCACCATCCCGCCACAGTGGCCCCACCAAAGTGGCAAAATCGAAATAGAATGTTATTTTAAAGAATTCCAAATCCCCATTTCACAACACACCTCTAATCAACGATGCTCAGAAAATACCTTTCACACTAAGATCAATTCCCAGAGATCTACTCATCCAAATTCAATTCCGTAAGGTCATACGGATTCCTTAATGAGTTACATAACCACTCATGCAATCAAAACCATAATTAATTCACTCGATTGTTACCAGATTTCCCTACACCTCAACTACTCCAATTTCATCGAAATCTGGATAAGGTTGGGAAAATTCTAATACTACGAAAAAGTTTTTCCAGCCCCAAAATTTCCCCCGATGGCATTTCTATAATGACGGAACCCGATCGTTACAATTTGTAATCCATTTAATGCATTAAGATGAATGTATGTTACTTCATGAAAACATTAATGTCTTCTTATTCACCATCCTTTACTATGATGTGAAAGTTATGAAAATGAAAAGGTGTGAATTATGGATTTAATCTTTTAAATGAAGTAATTAGAAATTAAACAAAATTTGTAATCCATTAAATGCATTAAGATGAATGTATGTTACTTCATGAAAACATTAATGTCTTTCTAATTCACCATCCTTTACTAT
>JAJONQ010077718.1:0-10068 GCA_036250385.1 Solanum microdontum
CTCACATATTGAATCTTTGAGCTATAGTATGAATTATGTTGGATTGAGTGTCAAGACATTCTTCCATGAATATGAACTTAAGTCAAGACTTAATATGTAATCTATGGGAATTAATGCTTAGCACCGAGTTGATATGAATATGAGATGGAAACTTATACGATAGTTGAGTTCAACTTCCCAATGAAAGCTTTTACACTAGTTGAGTCTGGATTTCCAAATGGGTTCCTTCTACCTTAGTTGAGTTTGGGTTCCAAAAGTATGTATCTCATGAGATGGAAACCTTCTACCTTAGTTGAGTCCGGGTTTCTAGTAGTAATCTCTTTATCCCATAAACTATGTGCCCACTTAGGTAGTTAGCTAGTGGATCCACCTAAGATAAGAGTACGGTTCTACCTTAGGCAAGTAGGACAACCCCTTTTTGGTTTGGGAATCCGATCCGTTCATCGATGGTTGGCATGTATGATAGTCCTAATGATGATCCTGCATGTATTTCGTGTGTATCTCACCGGCAGATTTAAAAAACCTCACGAATTGGCTTAAGCTCACATGGTCTACGTCGGTTAAGGCTTATTTCCCATTATGATAGTATGAACAAGAATATGAATTATGAACTATAGTTACTCAAGAAGCTTTACTTGGTATGGGTGGGATTATGGGATCTTATTCATGCATTGCACAAGTATGCTTTGAGGGTATTTATGGTATGTTCCTCCTATGATATGATGATCTATGAGTTGATTATTCTTATGACTTATAATTTTCCATTATCTTCAAAATGATGCTTTAACTTAGTAAATTGCATGCATTCAACTAAAATGTCCCTTTTAGCATGCTTTCATGGTTTTATGCATGGCTATCATACTTAGTGCATTTTTGTACTAACCATTGTTTTCTTACATTTTCCCCCAAATGTAGGGTCCGGTTCTCAAGATGGCCCTCATTGTGGCTAGAGCTTGGATTTGTTCACTCTCCTTGCTTGTTGGTGAGTCCTCATGGTTCGAGGATAGATATTTCCATTTAGTAATTTTATTCTTTTATTTGACTTTTGGATTATGTTGTATGGGCTGTGACCCTATTTGATTTAAGTATTGTAATAGATAGCTAATTGAGAGAATTCTACACTTCGATCTGCTTATGTTGTGGTATGTTAAGTGGCTTACATGGAGCCTTTCGGGGTTCTATGTGCCTTGTTACATCTAGGGGGTACTCCTTGGGTCGTGACAAACTTGGTAATCAGAACACAAGGTTTAGAATGATTCTACGATGATGTCTCATAAGCCACGTCTAGTAGAGTATTGTTCATGAGTGTGAAGCATCCCACACTTACGAATGAGAGGCTATAAGATGTTTAGGAAATTTCAATTCTTTCATTACTCTTAAGTCGTGCCTTAGAGTTTAACTCTATAAAGTCCCTCTTCTAATCCTTCTCTTGTGTCTTTAGGATATGAATAAATGAAGGGCTAACGCTTGTACAGTGGAGGATGTCAATGTGAATGAGGAAGCTCCTCAAGTTAATCAAGCTCCTCAAGCTAATCAAGCTCCGGTTGATCTTGTGGTTGAAAATGTGACCCATGCGGAGTTTAGGACTACTATCCAAATGTTGGCTCAAGTCGTTACGGCTCAAGACAATAGAGAAGTTGTAGCTCTGGTGAATCTTAATGTGAATTTGGCTTCTTCCCGGGGTTAGGGATTTTGCTAGAATAAATGCTCCCAAATTTCATGGCACTAAAGTAGAAGAGGATCCCCAAAGGTTTATCGATGAGATTTATAAAGTTCTTGCTATTATTGGGGTGTCTTCGGAAGAGAAGGTGGAGTTGGCTGCCTACCAACTAAAGGATGTTGCTCAAGTATGGTATGATATTTGGAAGAGGAGAAGACCCGTAGGAGCAGGCCCAGTTGAATGGGAAACGTTCAAATCGGCATTTATTGATAGATTCTTTCCCTAAGAGTTGAGGGAAGCCAAGGTGGAAGAATTCATTAACCTTAGGCAAGGTAGCATGAGTGTCAAGGAGTATGCCTTGAAATTTACCCAACTATCCAAGTATGCTCCGACTATGGTGGAGGATTCGAGGGATGAGATGAGTAGGTTTTTGACGGGTGTGTCTGACTTGGTTGAAGAAGAATGTCGTACGGCAATGCTCCATCATGACATGTATATCTCAAGGCTTATGGTGTACGCTCAACAAATTGAAGAGTCAAAACTCAAGAAAAAGAATAGAGAGGTAAAAAGAGCTAGAACCGGTGATGGGAACTTCTCCAATGCTAGGTCCGATGGACAAGGTCGACCAAGGTTTTGACAAAGGTTCTCCAACCAAGGCTCCTCTAATGCTCCAAGGTTCAACAAGGATAGGGTTTCCAACCCTAAACCTCAAGGAGGTAGTAGTGGTGGTTCTTATGTTGCTAGGCCTAATTGTAAAAAATGTGGAAGAAAGCATAATGGCAAGTTCCTTGTTGGTACCGATGGGTATTTTAGTTGTGGGAAGATTGTACACAAGATGAGAGATCATCCAATGCTCAAGGTTAAGGGAAAGGAAGATAAACAAGCTCCTCCAAGCGGTTCAAACTCCAATGCGCAAAAATCAAAACCGCTTTTATGCTCTTCAATCCCGAGGTGACCAAGAGAGCTCCATGGATGTGGTGACAGGTATGTTAAAAGTCTTTTCTAATGATGTATATGCCTTGTTAGATCCCAGTGCTACTTTGTCCTTTGTGACACATTTTGTGGCCATGAAGTTTGAAATACTCCCTGAAGTGTTAGTAGGACCTTTTTCGGTCTCTACCCCGGTTGGTGACTCGGTGGTGGCTAAGAGAGTTTATAGAAGTTGTCCCATAGAGTTACTTTGGTGGATTTGGTAGAGTTATACATGTTAGACTTTGATGTGATTTTGGGTATGGATTGGTTGCATGCATGTTATGCCTCTATCGATTGTAGGACTAGGGTGGTTCGATTCCAGTTTCCAAATGAGCCTATCTTAGAGTGGAAGGGGGGAAATTCTATCCCTAGAAGTCAATTTGTCTCTTGTATTAAAGCTAGAAAGATGATCTCCAAAGGGTGTGTTTACCATCTTTTTAGGGTGAAGGATGTTGAGTCTGAAACACCTTTTCTAGAGTCAGTTCCGGTAATGAATGAGTTCCCAGAAGTTTTCCCCGATGATTTACCCGGTATTCCTCCCGAGCAGGAAATAGATTTTGGTATTGACCTTTTACTAGATACGCAACCTATCTCAATTCCTCCCTATAGAACGGCTCCGGTGGAGTTTAAAGAGTTGAAAGAGCAATTAAAGGAATTTCTAGATAAGGGTTTTATCCGACCACGTATCTCTCCATGGGGTGCTCCGGTATTATTTTTTAGAAAGAAGGACGGGTCCCTTAGAATGTGCATCGATTATCTTCAATTGAATAAAGCGACCATCAAGAATAAGTATTCTCTCTCAAGGATAGATGACTTGTTTGACCAACTTCAAGGGGCTAGCTATTTCTCCAAGATTGATCTTGATTCGGGTTATCACTAATTGAGGGTGAGAGGGGTTGATATTCCAAAGACGGCCTTTAGAACTCGGTATGGTCACTATGAATTTGTGGTTATGTCATTTGGGTTTTAAAAATGCCCCGACGGCATTTATAGACTTGATAAATAGAGTGTTTAGGCAATACCTAGACATGTTTGTGATTGTGTTTATCGACGATATTTTGATCTACTCAAGGAGTGAGAATGAACATATGGACCATTTGAGAATTGTGTTACAATTTCTTAAGGACCAACAACTTTTTGCAAAGTTTAGCAAGTGTGAATTTTGGTTAAGGTCTGTAGCTTTCCTTGGTCATATTGTGTCAATTGAGGGTATTGAGGTAGATCCTAAGAAGACGGATGCGGTCAAGAGTTGGCCTAGACTTCTAAATCCTTCTAACATTAG
Organism: Solanum microdontum; assembly: GCA_036250385.1. Lineage (NCBI taxonomy): Eukaryota > Viridiplantae > Streptophyta > Magnoliopsida > Solanales > Solanaceae > Solanum > Solanum microdontum. Next base: position 3,915 of record JAJONQ010077718.1, read on the forward strand.
AAGCTTTTTGGGTTTGGCCGGTTAATATAGGAGGTTTGTTGAGGGGTTTTCCTCCATTGCTTCTCCATTGACGACTTTGACTAAAAAGAAGGCTAAGTTTGAGTGGTCAGAGGATTGTGAGAAAAGCTTCCAAGAGTTGAAACATAGACTTACTTCCACTCCGGTGTTGACCTTATCAGAAGGTACGGATGGTTTTGTGATGTATTGTGATGCCTCTAGAGTGGAGTTGGGATGTGTCCTAATTCAAAATGGTAAAGTCATTCTCTATGCTTCAAGACAACTTAAAGTATATGAGAAGAATTATCCTACCCATGATCTTGAAGTAGCGGCGGTTGTATTTGCCTTGAAAGTATGGAGACATTACTTGTATGGGGTCGATGTGTATGTTTTCACCGATCACAAGAGTCTTCAATATGTGTTTAGTCAAAAAGGACTTGAATCTTCGTCAATGAAGGTGGTTAGAGTTATTAAAATATTATGACATGAGTGTCATTTATCACCCCGGCAGAGCAAATGTTGTAGCGGATGCACTTAGTAAATTGTCCATGTGTATTGTGGCTTATGTAGAGCATGAAAAGAAAGAATTGGTTCATGAGGTGCATATATTGGCCCGACTAGATGTCCAACTAGTGGATTCCACCAAGGGTGGTGTCATGTTCCATAATGGTTCTGAATCGTCCTTTGTGATGGATGTGAAGTCTAAATAAGATCTTGATCCTTTATTAGTTTAGTTGAAAGAGTCTGTAATCAAGAAGTCCATTAAGGCTTTCTCCTAAGGGGAAGATGGGGTGCTTAGGTACCAATGTCGATTATGTGTTTCGGATGTTTATAGTTTGAGGGAACAAAATTTAGAGGAAGCTCATAGTTCTAGATATTCTATTCATCCGGGAGCTACCAAGATGTATCGTGATATGCGAGAAGTCTATTGGTGGAATGGTATGAAGATATATATCACGAGATTTGTAGCCAAATGTCCTAATTGTCAACAAGTTAAGGTTGAGCATCAAAGGCCGAGAGGCTTATTCCAAAATATAAGTATCCCCACTTAGAAGAGGGAAAATGTAAATATGGACTTTATAGTGGGCTTGCCTCGCACCCGAAGGCACCATGATTCTATTTAGGTCATTATAGATCGGATGACAAAATCAGCCCACTTTATTCCCATCAAAGTTTCTTATTCGGCGGAAGAGTATGCCAAGTTGTATATAAGAGTGATAATGAAGTTGCATGGAGTTCCTTTATCTATTATTTCGGATTGGGGTACTCAATTTACTTCTCACTTTTGGAAGTCATTCCAAAAAGGGCTTGGTACTAAGGTTAATCTTAGCACGGCTTTTCATCCCCAAACCGATGGGCAAGCAGAGTGTACCATCCAAACATTGGAAGATATGTTAAAGGAATGCGTTATAGACTTCAAGGGTAATTGGGATGACCACTTGCCATTAATAGAGTTTGCCTACAATAATGGCTATCACTCAAGTATCAGTATGGCTCCTTTTAAAGCTTTGTATGGTAGGAGATGTAGGTCTCTGGTTGGTTGGTTTAAGGTAGGTGAAACTGCTTTGATAGGTCCCGAGCTAGTTTATGAAGCCATAGAGAAAGTTCGGCTTATTAGAGATAGGTTGAGAACGACTCAAAGTAGATAAAAATCTTATGCCAATGTGAGAAGAAGAAATCTAGAATTTTAGGTTAATAATTGGGTCTATTTGAAAATCCCACCCATGAAGGGTGTGATGAGATTTGGCAAGAAAGGGAAACTTAGTCCCCGATATGTAAGCCCATATCAAATTTTGAAGCGTATTGGGAAAGTTGCCTATGAGTTGGATTTGCCAAATGAGTTGACCCCGGTTCACCCAGTATTTCATGTTTCTATGCTTAAGAAGTGTATCGGAGATCTGGTGTCCATTATTCCCCTAGAAGGGTTGGGAGTTGATGAAAGTCTTTCGTATGAAGAGGTTCCGGTAGAAATCCTAGACCGGCAAGTCAAGAGGTTGAGAAACAAAGAAGTAGCTTCCGTGAAGGTTTTATGGAGAAATCATTTAGTTGAGGGTGCTACTTGGGAGGTCAAGGTCGATATGAAGTCCTGATATCCTCATCTCTTTCCTTCTACTCCTACTATTCAAGCTTGAGGTAAGTAGTTCCTCTTGAGTTTTAGTGTTTTGGGAGTGATGTGTGCATATGTTTTTTTCCATGATTTCCTTATGTTATGCATGTTCTTGAGAATTCATGTTTAGTAAGAAATGAGTTTTCATGATTTATGTGTTCCTCATGTTGTGTACTTAGTATGACTTGCATAGTTGACTTCATGAGATGAGTTGATGAACATGCTTTAGTATGCTCTTAAAACTAATTGCATATTGGCGCCATGGTATTATGTTGAGCATGCTTTTAGTTGGAGAAGGTAGTTCCTCATATGAATATGAGAAATGTTGAGTTTCATGGATAATGGGTTGTTAGATGTAGTTCCTTGATGAGTCTGAGACTTGGACTCATTTAGGGATTTGTCTATATCAATTTAGTGTCCTCAAATGCTTAACTTGATCCAATAACTGATGTTAAAACCTTGATTTTAAGGTACATGGGTTGAGGAACAAAGCTAGGACATTAATAGGCAAAAAGGACAATGCCGAAAAAGAGAGAAGTAAAACAAGCCTGACGATCAACGAGAGAAGTCGGCGGATTGCCAAGCCACTCTTGGATCACCTAAAGTTACAGAATACTAAGCCTGAAAAAGAAGAAACTTAGGCAAACTGCATTTCTTATCGGTGGTTCGCCGACTGCATCGGCGAAGAACGATCATGTCGCTGAAAGTACTTATTGAGATCAAGGTGAATACAGATTGGCTAGCTAAAAGGCTAAGGGATGCATCATGGAATGGAACGGTGATCCCGAGCTGGATCACCTAAAATTATAGTGTTTGGATGAGGGAAGTGTGAAGAAAGAAGGCGAGATGAAAGGAAGATCGGCGAAGCCCGACTTACCTCGCCGATCGGCCCCAAAAAGCCACACCTCAGATTAGTATAAATTGATTTTTGGAAGAGACAAAAAGCATTGAGAAATTGTGAGGAACAAAGGAAGAGAGCAAACACACTGTTGATGTTGATTTTGAGCAATTTTTGCAATATTTTCAATTGGGTATTGTAATAGCGAAGAGATTATTCATAGTAAAGTTTTGATTTCCAAATACCCAGTTATGGAGTTTGTAGCAGGTATCAAATTTTGTCGTTTTACAATGATTGGCTAAAACCCCAATCTTGGAGGTTTGACCATGTAACCAATTGCTTTGTTAAATTTAATGGGTGATAGTAATTATTGATTTTCGGTGTTAATTTGAAGTGGGTATGAGTTATTACCGTGGTTTAATTCCTATATTGTATGTTTATTGCAATGTACTTCAGGGTTTTATGCTTGCTTGAGAAAGAAGTGTAGAGCTAAGGTAGTAACTTAGCATCCTTAGCTAGTGGGTCTTGATGGTTTCAGCTTGAGAAAGTGAAACCCAAGCTCCATCCTTTGTATCTACCTCAAGAGAGTAGATTTGATGAGATTATGGACTGGTCTTCTTATGGTATGCATTGAGGTTTGAAAGAACTCAGTGGTAATAAGGTATTTGTTCGAGAGAAAATTGTTTTATCTAAAGTCCATCCTACCCATAACAAATTAACATGGTTGGTTAGTGATTTGCACCCGTTGAGTTGAATTTAGCAGTTGGTTAGTCAATCCCCCAAACATTGCCTCCTCATTTGATTGTCTCTTGTTGATTGTTGAAGTGGTTTGGTATTCTGACAACTGTTTGTTTCGATTAGTGACGATGTCTTTGAATTTTGCTCATAGATTCCTAAACGTTTTGTTTGTTTAGCTGCAAAGGTCACCGTCATAATTTCATATTCGAATTCAAAAGAAAGCTACTCTCTGTGGGATCGACCCTAACTCATTGAGTTGGTTTTATACTGATTTACGATCGTTGACACTTAGAACTGGATGAAGTGTCTTTGAAACATTAGATTAATCATTCCTACTTCCTTGTGTTGTGTTGATTATGTTTGAGATGGAGTTGAAGTTTCCTCCTTTGAATTGTGCATTATTTTGATGTTTCATGCATGATGGGCTGCTAGTCTTGTGTCTTTACTTTCGTAAGGTGTCTAGATCTTCATTTGAGGAAAAATGTTCCCAAGGGGGAGATATTGTAACACCCCGGAAACTAGTAGGCTAAGCTAGAGCTAAATGTGAGGGTTAACGTCAAGGAAGAAGGGCTAGAGCCAAGGAAAATAGGCAAGGGCCCACGACTGCCCAAGAGTTGGCCAAGGCACTGCCCCTACCATCCACGAGGGTCTTCATGACCCATGGTGGCCACCACGCCCCGTGGAGGGCTAGACAGTAGCCTCCCTAAAATCTGCCTTAAGTCTCCTCTTCACGAGCCACTTCACGGCTCGTGGTGAAGACCACGCCTCGTGGGAAGGCTCGCGGAAGGGAGATGGTGCTATGAGGGTTGAGAGAATTAGCTTAGCCACTGCCTCAAGGTCCACGAGAGGGACCAAGACTCATGGAAAGAACAACGGCTCGTGGAGCCCCTCGTGAAAATTGCCTTAGGCTTGTGGGCTAATAACTGTCTCAAGTCCACAAGAGGGACCACGACTTGTGGAGCCCCTCGTGAGGTTTGCCTTAGGCTTGTGGGCTAAAGGTGCATCCACGAGAGGGACCACGGCTCGTGGCAAGCACCATGGCTCATGGAAGCCCCTCGTGAAATTTCCTATTCACTGCCTCAAGTCCACGGAGGGGACCACAGCTCGTGGACACGACCAAGGCTCATAAAATCACATTGCGGTACCTAGGCAGATCACTTAAAGTGAGGGGTGTTTTGGGTAATTATGGTTTAAGTCTTATTAAAGTGAAGTCATTTTGCCTTAGTTTTATACACCTATATAAGTCATTTTAAGTCAAAAATACACCCATTCACCCCAAAATCAAATCTCAAAAAGTTCATCCTCTCTCAAAAATTCTCTCTTTAGAACTTCAAGGAAGAAGAAGAAGAAGGAAGAAGGTGGAGCTAAGGTTCAAGAATCAAGTTCTTCTCATCAAATTCATTGGGCTTCATTGTTAAGGTATGGCAGTCCTTCATCCATGGATAGTTTTCATCCATGGAGTCCCTTCAAAACCCCAATTTCAAAGATAGAAATTCCCCAAAAGTTAGGGTTTGTCTCCAAGTCATGGGTTCCTTTCAAAAATGATTGTAATGTTTGATTTAGTTTATATTATGATTGAATTGATGATTTATTATGATTTTATATTGAAATCCCCAAGAACCCATGAAACCCCCATATTACTCAATTATGATCTTCTGATGAGGGTTTGTAGATTATGGAAGATTGGTATGAGATTATGTATGTAGTGATTGGGTTACTTGAATTCTGATTATATCCATGTCTAATGTAGTAATTCTAGATGTGTTGATTGAATACGATTTATGGTCCTTGAAGGGCAAAGTATGAAAATTATGCATGATTATGATATTGATGTATATGCTTTAAGAACACTTTGAGATTAAAGCGAATATGATTATGATCTAGTTGGTGTGTTGTTGGAAGTTATCCTCATGTACACACTTATGTATGAATGTGGTATGATGTGAAAGGTTTTCTCACTATATGATGATTCTAAGGTTGAAAGGCTATATATTCTCACCTATTGAATCTTTGAGCTATAGTATGAATTATGTTGGATTGAGTGTCAAGACATTCTTCCATGAATATGAACTTAAGTCAAGACTTAATGTGTAATCTATGGGAATTAATGTTTAGCACAGAGTTGATATGAATATGAGATGGAAGCTTATACGATGGTTGAGTTCGGCTTCCCAATGAAAGCTTTTACACTAGTTAAGTCCGGATTTCCAAATGGGTTCCTTCTACCTTAGTTGAGTCAGAGTTCCCAAAGTATGTATCTCATAAGATGGAAACCTTCTACCTTATTTGAGTTCGGGTTTCTAGTAGCAATCTCCTTATCCCAGAAACTATGTGCCTACATAGGTAGTTAGCTAGTGAATCCACCTAAGGAGGACAGCTTTCACCCATAGTGACACCATGCGAGGGGCGACGCGATGCGTGACATTCAAAACTGTCGAAAATATTGGTTTTAACAAAATACAAAAAAAAAAAAA
>JAJONQ010077721.1:0-10325 GCA_036250385.1 Solanum microdontum
AGAAGGGTAATTTTACTATAACATCCTTTTAATATAAAAAATAGAATGTCTTGAAAAATGTTATAGGGAAATGACTATAATTAATTATAAGGGTAAATTAGAAATCTAAGTGTAAAGTTATCCATTGATTTCATAAAGTAATCAAGTATAGTTGGACATCCTAAATGTCACGACCCAGACTGTCGTGATTGGCACCCACACTAATCCTCCGGCAGGAGAACCATTACTACAACCCAGACTAAACAACTTCACCAAAAACTATGTATTTAAAGATACGGAAGCAAGTTTTTAAATGCAAAAATTATATAGAGTTTCCATAAACTCCAAAGGTTTTTAACAAACAACTAATCAAACTAATGCGGAAGAATAACCCCTAGAACCTGAAAGTCAATGTGCCAAAACTCTAACAAGATTCATAAGTTTAAACAAGAAAATCATCTAAAGAACTAGTCTAAGTCCGAATAGGATGAACTAAACAAAAAGAGAACTCAAGGAATCCCTGAAGAACTGGCTCACCCTTGAATTCGAATCGGCACTTACTGATCTTCTGAGCGAGGTGTGTCAATAGCCGTCGGAAGATGCCTTGTATTCGACAAAAATAAGAGCAAGTGCAGTATCAGTACACAACCACTGTGTACTGGTAGGATCAAGCGGCTATCTCACTGAGTGTAACATAAATTAGTCAATACGACAATATAATCACATGCACATATCGAACATATACAATATCATCAAAATATACGAATAATGAACAACTTCACGATTCTCACATATCACAGTTATAACAATTTAGAGCAACATACCGTCTTCCAATATCAATCATCTTTAGATATCAACGAACTCATCACAAGTAGATACACAACATAATTCAATTGTCCTCTCACGGAACCCAATTCAATGGTCTTCTCATGGACCCAAACCCAAACTGTTCGCATACTGGTTTGAGGTACCTAATCAAAGTTAGTGTGCCGGAACGTGGCAGCCGATCCCATATTTATGCCGAAACGTGGCAACCTATCCCATATTTATGTTGGAACATGGCAACCGATCCCATATTTATGTCGGAACGTGGCACCGATCCTGGTTAGTGTGTCGGATCATGACACCCACCCATTTAACAAACCACAATCACAATTACAATGTATATTCTCACAATCATACAACAAGAGGCGATTCATGGCATACAATTATTCAATTATCCTCATTTACAACAAGTGTGATAAAAAAAATGCAACATGCACATATATACATTCATCATAATGAAGCAAGAACAAACATACATCACACAATCATATAATCACAACCATCACCTGCCTCGAATCCAAGCTTGAATCCCTTAAGGAACTTGAATCTTCCATTTCCAGATTCTTCCTGCTTGTTCATGGTCTAAAAAAGTATAATTAATGCAAGGATCAACAATCAAAGGTCTAATTATCCGGATTATAACAAACCCAATAGCCCTAGACAAAACCCAAGAACCTAATACCCAATTTAGGTTTGTTTCCACCATAGAATCTTTAACAAAACCCTACCCTATCAATATTTTATCCATTCTAGCTTTCAAAGTCTAAAAGTGCGTAAAAAAGACGTTTAAGGGTTTATTTACGACTTTAAGTCGCATCGAACCCGCCACAGCGGCCCTCACCCTGCTGCAGCAGCCCCGCCAGAGTGGCCAAAACCCCCCGCCAAAGCGGCTTGCACGAACCAGTGAGCTATTTAAAGAATTCCAAAGTCCCCATTTGACAACATACCTCTAACCAACGACCCTCATAAAAAATACCCTTAGCGCTAAGATAGATTCCAAGAGTTTTACTCACCCGAATTCAATTTCGTAAAATTGTACGGGTTCTTTAACGACTTATCTAACTACTCATGTAATCAAAATCATAAATAAGTCACCCAATTATTACCAAATTTCCCTACACCTCAAAGACTCTGATTTCATCCAAATCTGGACTAGGCTAGGAAATCTCAAGTTACTACGAAAAAGTTTTCTGGCCCAAATTCTTTCTCCATTGGCTCTTCTCTAATGACGGAATCAAGTCGTTGCAATTGATACCAATTTACCCATCACTCATGCCCGAGTGATCGACTTAGGAAAGACTGGCTAAAGTAAGGGTAGAGTAGTATTTGAATCGTCGAATTCCCGGGAATACTTGTATCGCATGCCCTTCTTACCGAATCTCATTAACCCCTAAGGGTTTCACATCTCTGACATCAAACCAACCAATTGAATACCTACACATCCTTCCTTACAATGCCTCAATGAAGTCATCTCATCAATCGGGTGATAAATATTGTTGTATGTAAACTTAACTACAACAAAAGCGATTCCCAACAACCACCAAAGTTGAACGTACACACGTCTACAACATGTTATCAAGGACCTTCACACAATCATCCTGGCGATTCCTTTAGCACATACGCATGATAAAATTCCAAGTCAATACTCACTACAAATAGAAGTGAACCTGAATAAACCAACACACACCCATAATAACCAAACAATCATAGTTCTTAACAAAATCTCCACCCCACAACATAAATTTTCTGGAGCTTAAGTTATAACAAATTTGATCTTTAGAAATCCTATACTCATAGAGGGATATGTCCAAGCATACAACCCCTCCAACAACACTATTGAAATGCTAGATTTAGTAACTGTAGATTACCTCTTAAGAACAGTAGAATTGGACCCAATGATCCCCACATTCAACCACAAATAATCGATACATGACCTCAATGACTAGAAGAATATTAAGATTGCCGGACAACCAAAAATACACATGGTAGCTCTCCTATAAATTCTCATAAGCAAGGTGGTACATGTAGAACCACTAAAATACTTTAACAACTCCAAGACAACACCAATTATGTCATTCGAAATAACCAAATCTTCCCCCTCAACCAAGAGAACATCGCAGGATTTGGTACCCCTGATCCACCACTAGGGATCCACCCACAAAAGTGAAAACACACAAGAGCATAGCTAGTGAATCATATTCACCCTACTAACAACCATCATAAACACTCCGACCATTTACCTTATTATAAACCAACACTTTTTAAATGAAAACCTTTCTTAGATACTTAACAATCCATAGTCGTACTTACGACTCACCCCAGGTGTAAGTTCTTTTGAAATGCATAATACATAATACAATTGATCATTTCTCACCTTGCCAATTCATACCTTGACAAAATACATCACCACGAATGTAGACTCACAATGAAAAATTTGAATTGTAATTTCCACAATATAACACAATCCCTTTCTCTATCAACATTAGCTTGTACCTTGAAGATTTTTATGAATTCATGGATCTTCGTTTATCATTGATTGCATCTCCATCGATCATACCATAGATTTCACTAAATTTTCAATCATACTCATTACTAGAATCAAAAAGAAAACCAAACACTTGTAATCACACTCAAGCTAATGTCCGCACACTCCTTTCTCAAGTCTTTTTCGGTAGTTTTTAACCAATCCGACACACTTGTGACACTATTACCATAGCCACAATAAAATAAATGAAATCACGCATCTCTGAACCCAATTATGTACTCATCTAAAGATAACTCTTTAGCCTTAAAAATCAAATAAAATATTCTTGCTCTAGCCTCTCTCTAAAGGCTATACTACATCCCACCATTTTTCTTCATTATGACTCTAACTCTTTATTTCTATTCAAATGGTGTCCCACCATCTCTTAAAACTTTCCATACAACCACGTTACTCACAGAAATATTAGAAAACCACAACCTTAGGTACTCTCAAGGCGTATTTACTATACACAATTCGCTTAACCAACAATCTTATTATATAGTTGCATCTCATCACAATCCATCAGGACTCTTATTACCATTACGCTCCGTCATACTTGACTATCACTATGAAGTCAACTTTTTTATGAATACGACACCTAAAACTCATATGTACTCATCAAATTCAGAGGACTAACCCAATTTATATTCACTTTCTTACTAAAATACTTCAATTTCCTTCACCCAAGTATACTCATTGGGACCTTCCTTACCCATAAGTTTGTCATTCCGGTATCAATCCACTCATTTATGGCTTAAGATAAATTCACTAGTCCTCATAACACCATTATTCATCTTCACAAACAAGATAGGAGCACCCCACGGGGAAGCACTTGGACAGATGAAACCTTTATCATGAAGCTCATGGATTTGAGCTTTAAGGTCTCTCAATTCTGACACTACATGAATAGACTCAATAGTGGGCGACTCAACCTCAACATCCAAAACATGAGCCAAATAAGCCAAACAACCCTGCACCACCAGTTTCTAATCCCGAATGGATGATATGATCTTAGCTAACTTAGGCTTGTACACCCCTTCCCACTCTAATCTTTCCCTACCGGGGATGTCTAGAGTTACCAACTTAATTTTACAATTAAACCTGGTATAAAATGGGGACAGCCAAGTCATGCATAAGATTATACCAAGTCAGTCATATCCAGCATAACCAAATCAACCCAAATCTGAAAATCCGTAAACACAACAGGACAACACGATATACAAGGGTGACTATGACTGTCTCTTCAACTAGGGTAGAAACATGGATGGGGGCATCAAGTATATCACAAATCACATCAAATCCAAAAGCAATTGAATTGACACATACCAATAAGTAGAACCCAGACCACACAAAACAAAAGCCATCTGGGCACAGACAAAAGCAACAATAGTGACCACCGAATCACACACCTCAAACTCAGTCTTGCCCGGAAAAGAATATAATTGAGCCTTGTAGTCTTGACGGGCAACCTCCTCACCTGGTTGCACTAATCCTCTACCTGCATTACCATTTCCCCGGCCTCCACGGCCTCACTGATTTCCTCCTCATATGCCTATGTTCTCCACAATTTAACACACTTTACCAGTTATATTCGATTGCTGAACAATGAATTAGATCGCGGAGGTTAGTTCGAGTACTATTCAAGGACCATAATTGTGACTATGGGAAAATAGGGAATATGGGTTGAGGTTCTGCCTCGCTTTATTCCGCTCTGACGGGAAAATTTCCGCACAAGCGGCGCCTTGGCGGGAAGAATCTCGCCCCAACGGCCTTAATGGAAACAGAATCCCTGCCAACAATTTTTCTAGGTTTATTTTCTTTTCTAATTTCCCCCAAAGGTTCCCAGCTATAACACATGCATTTTTAGAATAATCTTCATAACTAGGATAATCATTGCCTACCCCAAGTCAATCCCACGATACATGAACGAATTCATTCTTGTCAATTAAGCACCACAACCCCCACATCCCCAGGATACACCTAGATACTCACACGATCCTTAGTCAAATCTTCCTTTCACAAAGAATTTCACGATACTCAAGTATTTACAACTTGCATAACTTCAACAACCAGGCCAACATTTTGTACATATCAAAGTTTAGACACACATTTATTGTGTACACAATCACCTCATCATATTCAAGCAATTACAACTTCACATTCGTTGTTAATTTAGACAACCAAACACGCATTCAAAGTTTCCAATATACAATTTACAAATAAGTCCAAATTATTAATTAATTATTTTGGTCCATGGATGACTATTCCTGATCATCCATGCATTCACACCACCCATAGGGCCAGATATCAATTGGAACCTTCTCAGTTTACAATTTGATTTGTTTGTGGCCCCTCAGTCGTGATAACGACTTCTAGTTCACTTCATTGAGATACCAATTGGAATCGGGAGATACAAATTGGACTCAACTAATACCACAAGCAACAATGGTAGCTAGCGAGCCTCACAAAATTGCTAATTTCAATCATAGAACTTGGTCAAACCTAATTCTTAACCGCCTCAATCTTTAACTGATGGTAACCAAACCTTAAATCAATATTAGAGAAAATCGATGAACCTTGCAATTGATCAAAAAGGTCATCTATCCGATGAAACGGATACCTGTTTTGAATGGTGACCATATTTAACTGTCGGTAGTCTATACACATACTCTCTTGCTAGTGATGGTGTTACCACTTTTGTTGCTCTAGTTCAGAGAATAGAGTGAAGGAGGAAAGATACCAATTTGTATCACGCATATACCAATTGGAAGTCATAGCACGACGGAGTACAAAGAAGTGAGTTTTTCCTACAATCCAATAGACTCTCGAAGAAAAGTATGGACGTCTTCGTACCATTCCGCAAGACTCAACGAAACTCATTTTGGTACAATGAAATCAACGAACCTAGGGCTCTGATACCAACTTTGGCACGACCCATACCATTATGATTGGTACCCTCACTAACTCTCCGGTGGAAGAACCATTACCACAACCCAGACAAAACAACTTAGCCAAAAACTATGCATTTAAAGATACAAAAGCAAGTTTTTAAATGCAGAAATTATATAGAGTTCCCATAAACTCAAAAAGGTTTTTAAAAAACAACTAATCAAACTAATGCAGAAGAACAACCCCTGGAACCTAAAAGTCAATGTACCAAAACTCTAACAAGATTCATAAGTCTAAACAAGAATATCATATAAAGAACTAGTGTAAGTCTGAATAGGATTGACTAAACAAAAAGAGAACTCAAGGAAGCCCGGAAGAACTGGCTCACCCTTGAATTTGAATCGGCGATTACTGATCTTCTAAGCGAGGTTTGTCAATAGCCATCAGAAGTTTCCCTGTACTCAACAAATATAAGAGCAAGTGTAGTATCAGTACACAACCATCATATACTGGTAGGATCACACGGCTATCCACTAAGTGTAACATATATTAGTCAATACAACAATATAATCACATGCACATATTAAACATATACAATATCATCAAAATATATGAATAATGAACAACTTCACGATTCTCACATATCACAGTTATATCAATTTAGAGCAACATACCGTCTTCCAATATCAATCATTATTAGATATGAACGAACTCATCACAAGTAGATACACAACACAATTCAATGGTCCTTTCACGGAACCCAATTCAATGTTCCTCTCATGGAACCTAAACCCAAATTATTAGCTTACCGATTCGTGGTACCCGATCTAAGTTAGTGTGCCAGATTGTGGTAGCCGATCCCATATTTTTGCTGAAACGTGGCAACCGATCCAATATTTATGCCGGGACGTGGCAACCGATCCCATATTTATGCCGAAATGTGGCAATCGATCCCAATTAGTGTGTTGGATCGTGACACCCGCCTATTCAACAAACCACAATCACAATCACAATGTATATTCTCACAATCATACAACAAGAGGATTAATGGTATACAATTATTCAATTATCAACAACTGTGATCAATAATGTAACATGCGCATACATACATGTACCATAATGAAGCAAGAACAAGCATACATCACAAAATCATAGAATCACAACCATCACCTACCTCGAATCCAAGCTTGAATCCCCTAAGGCACTTGAATCATCCCTCCCCGAATTCTTGCCGCTTGTTCGTGGTCTAAACACATACAATTAACGTAAGGATCAACAATCAAAAGTCTAATTATCTGGATTATAACAAACCCAATAACCCTAGACCAAACCCAAGATCCTAATACCCAATTTAGGGTTGTTTCCACCATTGAATATTTAACAAAACCCTCCCTCATCAATTTTTATCCATTCTATTACATTCTACGGTTAAAAAAATGGATTCGGGGAGTGAAAAGCTTACCTTTACTCTCAAGAATGGTGAAAAATGCTTAAGAACTTGTTTGGGTTCGTCTCCTAGCTCTCAATGTTGAAAAGTGCATAATAAAGACATTTAAGGGTTTATTTACGACTTTAAGTCGCGTCGAACCTACCACAACGGCCCCACCATAGCGGCCAAAACCCTCGCCAAAGCTGCTTGCACGAACCAGTGAGTTATCTAAAGAATTCCAAGATCCCCATTTCACAACACACCTCTAACCAGTGACGCTCAGAAAATACCTTTAGCGCTATGATTGATTCCGGGAATTCTACTCACCCGAATTCAATTCCGTAAAGTCATACGGGTTCTTTAATGACTTATCTAACTACTCATGTAATCAAAATCATAACTAAGTACCCGATTGTTACCAGATTTCCCTACACCTCAAAGACTCCGATTTCGTCCAAATCTGGACTAGGCTAGGAAATCTCAAGTTACTACGAAAAAGTTTTCTGGCCCCAATTCTTTCTCCATTGGCTATTCTCTAATGACGGAATCAGGTCGTTACACTAAAATAGTATAGTGGAAAACTATTATTGAACGGATGGAGTAACTAATTATTATGTACACGTTTCACACAAATATATCATCCTTTCATTTTTGTATAATTTGTAATAGTAAGTTTAGTTTAAATGTGCTTTAAATATGTTGATATATGATATATTATATATGATTTTTCTATTAAAAAATTATACGTTCTTCCTATGGATATATAACTAGTGCACCTTTTATGTATGTAATTGAACGGAGGTAGTAACTAATTTCTATGTGATATGCTAGAACTTAAAAATGTTATGAATAGGAATCTTCGGAAAGACTAAAAAATTCATTTGAGTGCAAAATAGTTTCATTCAAATATCAACATTCAATATGCTAAATTTATAAGATTAAAGGCTACGGTCAAACTGAATACAAAATAAAATATTACAAAGTAGATTGTTAACTTCTAATATGAAATATATAACAATGTAATTGTATTTTACGAACTGAATACGAAATAAAATATTTAAAAGCCCAAATTTAAAATAATATATCTAAACATTGAAAACTATAAATTAATTTAAGAGTGTTCGAGTTTTTTTCAATTCAAAACCATTTCACAAGTAATTTTTTCTTCGAATTGATTTGATTCATCGATTCGTTTTATCTTGATGGTTACGATACAAAATATTATATAAATTTCAAACTTTTTAGTAGGTAGTTTTCTACTGTCTTAGTAGGCCTACCTGGTGCGACTGCTAATTAATTGGTTCACTAAGCTTTAAATATCACAAAATTTTAATTTTTTGGACATCATTATTTAAATTTGTACTCATTTTTCTATTTTATTTTTCATGTTTATGTAATTCGTTATAACTAGACATGCGATATCTGAAAGACAGAAAAATAGTGAATGAACTTTGGGTAAAATGATATTTATGGCTTACATATTTTAAATAGATAGACTTAAAAGATTTTAAATATGGCTTAAATGGTGTTTACAAAGTGACTATTTATATGAACTCCGACACCAATTTTGTAATTTACTCATTTACACATAAGATACGTATTGAAAACACCCCTAAATATGGTGTGAACTATTACTTTAGTCCTCCAACTATTGACACTCTTAAAAACACTCATCTACTTGATTAAGCAATTTAAAAACACCTATCTTATGCCACATGTCATCCACCTATGCGCACATGTGGAATTTTTTGTTGATGTGACGTACACATAGATATATATAGTTTAAAAAAGAACATTCAAATAATTAATTGCTAAAATTTAGTAAAGAAGAATTTTTAAATAAAAAATAATTTTTTTGTTATTTCACCCCATCCCCTACCCAGGTACCTGTCATGACCTAGATCGTCGTGATTGGCACCAACACTAACCCTCCAGTGGGAGAATCATTACTACAACCCAACTAAGCAACTTAACGAAAAACTAAGTATTTAAAGATACGGAAGCAAATTTAAATTATGGATAAATACAGAGTTCCCATAAACTCCAAGGGTTATAAAGAATCAATTAACAAAATATTGCGGATGTAAACCCCTAGAACCTGAAAGTCATTGTACCAAAACTCTGTTAACTAGCAAGTCTAAGACAATGGGGTACAACCCCGAAAATTAAACATAAACCAAAGCCTTAATGAATAAATTGTCTTAGTCCTGAAATATTGGACTAAACTAGTGAGGGATCAATGGCAGCCTGAAAGAATTGGCTCCACCTTCAATTTGGTCTCGATCAGTGATATACCATGAGTTTATGGTATTTTTGATATATTTCACTTAAGATTTGTGTGTTTCTAGGGCCATTTTGTATTGGAAAAATTGTTTTATGTGTTATGTTTTCAGGAAGTAGGCTTGGACGCGGTTGAGTGAGATGACAGCTAGAAATATGCAGAAGTAGCCACCCATGGAGTGACCTACAGACTGTAGGTACTCTGATGGTCTGCCGATGGGTAAGCGTTGATGGAGCATCAGGGAATTCTGACAAAGTGTGAAACTATGAAATGATCCACATACCGTAGGTTGACCCACGGGCGGTATTGCACATCTGTGAAATGTGTTCAGAGAGCTGAAGTTCCAGTACCTGATGAAAATCCTAAGTGTGGAGCCACGAAAGAGGACCTACGGACCG
>JAJONQ010077723.1:0-10774 GCA_036250385.1 Solanum microdontum
ATCGACACTTAAGTCAAACAAGACTACACACTTTTGCTAGTGTGCAACGGTCATTACAAGAGAATCAATTCGATAAATGGCTAATCACAATGAGATGCAAAGAGTTCACATATTTTTTATGCAACTTCATTTGTCCTCGTTGAAGCCGCGCATTCATGTTCGTTCAATTGAAAGCACTATTCAAGTCATCGGTATTGATCGAAATCGAGACTCAATATTTTGCAAAAGAAAAGCCACATTCAACTCACGAGAGGTGGCAAAAATGTGTGAAAAATTCAAAAATTTTCGGAAGGGTCAAAATCATTTTGCAATTAAAAAAATAAACGGAGACATGAGCTCAAACATCCACAAAAAGCAATATTAACACAATTTGAAAACAGAACAACCCAATTATACGAACATCAAATAGCACACAAAAGGTGGGCCTAACCCCACCACAAATAAAAATCATTTGTCCTTTAATGCAAATAAAAGTAGCCCAAAAGTAGATGTAAGCAAGATAGAGAAGAGGGTAGAGAAAGGTCATGTCTATGCAGTGTCCCTATCTGTTGGGGCATCAGTGCCCGGAGTAGTGTCAGATAGAAAAACAGTGTCAGATCCACTAGGAGCTACTACGAACGTCTCGGTCGGCAATGTCTGGATCACTGGCTGCATAACTATCTCTACTAGATCTGGCAGATCTCTGAATATGCTCGCATCTTGGCTCTCTCTCATCTCCTCTTTATCAGCTATCAGCTCCTCGTCGGTTTCTGCATTCGACTCTGCATGTGATGTGCCATCCTTCTGCATATCTCCGGTAGTCTCAAGAGCATCCTCATCATCTGCCATCTCTATTAGTGAAGTGAAGTCAGTAGACTTAAGATAGTCTACGTCCTTCCTCAAACTCACGATCTCAGCTTTTAAAGCTGTCACCTCAGAGGTTTCCCTCTGTTTGCTCTCTCAAGCAATGACTCTCACTGTCAAGGCATCAACAGAGGTTTGAAGTGAGGTAAGTGATACTAGTATGGCCCTGGCGATCATCTCTGGAACAGACCTCTCTAGTCGGGTATCTCTAAGATCAGCGAAATAGGTCAACTGCCCCATCTTCAGGATCATGGCCCGAGTGATCCTGGCAGGCTGGTAGGATAATGAAACACCTGGAACCTGTGAGGACGAAGAAGAGGTAGTTGGTATACCTGAGGGCTCAGAGGCCGAGGTGGACGAAGGTGTCTGTGCTGATAATGAGTCAATGACCTCTGGAGAAGTATTTGTTGGGGCTGCTCTTCTCCTGTCATTCTTCTCTCATGTAAATTCTTCCTCTATACGCTAGATATCAGTGGGGAAAGACGAGGTGACCTCTATATCGCTAGCAGTATCTCAAGGTACTCCATCATATCAGCATAACTTAGAAATCAGAATAGGAAATGGCAGGAATATCAGTGTCTGTTTGGCTCTCACAGCCATCTCCTGTGAAACTAGCAGTCCCATGTTGATCGGTCTCCTAGCCATGATAGAACCAGGGCAAGTTGTCTTAGGATGACGCATAATGGACTAAGAAAAACAAAACTAAAAGTAAAGTTAGTGAAATTACAACTAAGAAAAACCAAAATTCTACTAATCTAAAATTTCTCAAATAACACAACTCCCCGGCAGCGGTGCCATTTTGATGTTTTTCGTAACCAACGTCAATAACCTATGGTACGAGTATCTACGATCATCGATAATATAGTAACCCAACTAAAGGTTTGGGTCGTGTCCCAAGGGAGTGGTTTTGAGAATTGACAGAAAAATAAAATTTAGCTCTAACTAGTCGTAGCTAAAGACATTAACGAGTAAAAACATAGTAAATTAAATGGGGTGACACAAAAGTATCAAATATCAATTGGGGGTTTTGTCAAAAGTAGTAAAAACAACAAAAAAACAAGAAAATCAAGTATGGGGAAAAGTTCTTAGGGTGTAACTGTAATACAAGTTGAGATAAATCATTGGCTACATGATTTTGATAGGAAATTTGCAAGATAATAGTGATTAGGCTAAGCTTTAGATGGAAATAAGTTCCCTCTCGGGCAACTTACCCTGTTTCAAATGGGTTCCTCTCGAACACTCATTTGCCGCATGAAGGCCAGCCTACACCTTACCGCACTCACTCTCTCGAACTGAGTGTTAGGATATGGGACTAGGGCTCACCCTCTCGGGCTGAACCTCATGTTGACCCACTGCTTAGGCCATCCGTCTAGCGGTCTTGGTTTCGCGACCTCTCTCTCGGGCAAGCTGAAAACACATAGGTGGTTTTATATTTGCAACTACAAACCCATTAAATTAAACCACAACCACTAGGTGAAATCACCAATAAAATGCATCTAACCTATCAGGAAACAAGACCCAACAATAATCAACACATATTTGCTAAATCACACCCCAAGAATAGGGGTTATTTGCAACACATCAAGAAATAACAAAATACACCTAAAATGATACTAAAATCAAATGGGTATAAGGAATTAAATCTTGATTTAAGTAAAGGAAGAAGAATGAAGAAGACCCACTTCCAACTTGGAGAAGATGAAATTCTTCTTTCTTCAAGTCTCCCATAAAAACCCTCTCCAAACTTGAGAGAAAATATCCCAAAAATGTACTATTCTATTGTGAAAATCATAATAATAATTCTATTCTCCTAAAATTAATAAAGAGTTTAGTATTTATAGACTTCATAAATTAGTGTTGGCGGATAGCTCGATGAGGTTTGTCGTGGCCGTTGAATAACTCGGCAACTCGCCCTTCTTCTGTCTCATCGCCGTTTCGTGCTTGCCTTCAGCATCTTCAAGTTATGAACCATTGGGTGGTATAGTACTGCTTTGCAGAACTATTCAGCGAAGCGCCGACTGCTCCTTTCATCACCTTTTTTATCCTTCTCCTTCAGGGCTTCGCGTACTGGAACAAAGGGTGAAGTGCGTCCCTTCGGCGTATCTCCAAGTGTGCTTAGCGATGCTCAGGCTTCAGCTTCTTCATTCCTTTCAGCCTTTTTGTTCCTTTTTGCGCCTAAGTGTCCATGCTTCCGCTAAAACTTCAAATACCTGAAACTTAAGAGTTTTCATCAGGTATTGAGACAAAATAAGCATTTGAGGATACTATTTCGATCAAAATATAGCCCTAAATGAGTCCAATTTGTAGACTCATCAGACATCTGTTGATGATCTGGCTGCTAGAGTCACTGCTTACGAGAGCAGACAGGGGGAGACATCCAACGTTTCGGCTTTGAAATACGAAGTAGCAGATTTGAGGAAGGGCTTAGACTATTTGACGTCTACTGACTTCACTTCATTGATTTGGAGTGCAAATGACGAGGATGCTCTTGAGACATCGGGGATTCCTCCAGCTACCACCGGAGATGTGCATAGGGTTGGCACAATAGATGAGAAGTCGGATGCAGAGACCGGTAAGGAGCTGATAGCAGTACATGAGGAGGAGATGATAGAGAGCCAAAAAGAGAGCATATCTAGAGATTTGCTAGATCTTGTGGGGACGGTTGTGTAGTCGGTGATCCAGACATTGCCGACTGAGACATCCACAGCAGCTCCTAGCGGATCTGGCACTGCTATTCCTTCTGAGGTTACTCCAGGCACTGATGTCCATATTCAGAGCACTACACCGGGCACTGAGGCCCCAACAGATGGAGCGACTGCTTAGACAGGACCCCTCTTTACCTCCCTCTCTGTGTTACTTACTTTTACTTTTGGATACTTTTATTCTCATTTGAGGACAAATGTTTTTTGTTTGTGATGGGGTGAGGCCCACCTTTGTGCATAATTATTTTGATTATATATTTTGAATTGTGAGTTATTACTATGTTTAAATTGATTTTTATGGATGTTTGAGCTTATGGCTTCTTTTGTTTTTATTGAAAAATGATTTTGACACTTTCAAAAAAATTTCAAAAAATTTTGCCACCTCTTGTGATTGAAAGTGATTGTTCTTTGGCAAATTTGAGTCTTGGTCTCGATCAATACCGATGACTTAAATAGTGCTTGTGATCGAACGAACATGAATGTATGGCTACGATGAGGCCAAATGAAGTCACATAGACAATATGTGAACTCTTTGCATCTCGTTGTGATTAGCCATGTATCAAATCGATTCTCTTGTGATGACCGTTGCACACTAGCAAAAGTGTGGAGTCTTGTTTGATTATAGTGTCGATGCCTTGTGTGATGAGCTTACTATGAACCATGCATGAATACACCTAGAATTTGCCCCATTGGTCCGGTCAACTAAGTAAGGCTATCTCTTGATATGATCTTAGGCAACTTTGAAGAGTGTGAGCCAATTTGACATATACCTCTTTTGTGACCTACCTACCTTGTGAGTGTGTGAACCTCTCTTGAACAACCCTTGAGCCTTACCTTTCTTTGGTAGAAACTTGATGAAAACACAACATTTCTTAGTCCATTACCCATAATCCTCATGATTGTTGGTTTGTTTGAAATAGCCAACTTAGGCCAAAAACCTATGTTGGGGGTGTGGTGAAACAAAAAGGGAAATCAAGGAGTGCAAGAAGTATCCCTTCTATCCATGTGTTGAGAAAAATGGAAACCCTCCATATAAAAAAAAAGAATGAAAAATAAAGTTGTAGAATAAAGTACAAAAGAAATGGGGCTTCCAGACAACTCATGGAAACTGAATAATAGGATGACTTATGAGTACTAAAGAGAATTATAAGCAAAAAGGAAAGGAAGTGTTATGAGCACCACATTTCATGAGGATGAAAGTCACTAAGCCTAAATGACCATACATTTGCACTAAACCCCATTACAAGCCTTAGAAAGACCTTTTTGATCTTGAGTGAGCTGAAACAAATGTTGATTAGAAAATACGAGCAAACCTATGGGTGAAAGCATGCATTGTGTTCTTCTTTTTGAGTGTGAGTGTTGCATTTGATTTCGGAGCTTTTAATGATTAAACTGCTATATGTGAATATGGAGTCATCCATTTTGTGAGGGCATTCAAATACTTTTGTTGAGCTTGAACTTTCATTTGAAGCAACTATTGCGAGCTTGCGAATCTTTGGTAATGGTGTGTCACAACTTGAATCTTTGGGTACACATTTGATCCTTGCATGACTAAATTGAGTCTTGTTGTGTACATTAATGATTGAATCTTGTGTAGCACTGTTTGAGACATCCTTTTTGAACTACTGAACTTGAGTTTTACTTGAGGACAAGCAAAAGTTTAAGTTAGGGGTGTTGATGAGTCCACAAATTGGACTCATTTAGGGCTATATTTTGATAGAATTAGTGTCCTCAAATGCTTATTTTGTCTCAATAACTGATGAATAACCTTGACTTTCAGGTATTTGGAGTTTGAGGGAAAGCATGGACACTACTTAGCAAAAAGGAAGGCAGCTGAAAGAACGAAGAAATGAATATCTAAGAATCGTTGAACCCATTCGGTGAGTCACCAAAGGTCTTATCCTCACCTTTTGTTCCAGTGTGCTGTGCCCTTAAGGAAAGGATCAAATCGGTGGTGAAAAGAAGCAATCGGTGCTCCACGAAGTAGTATCATATGTAGCCTAATGATCCAAAACACGACGATGCTGAGGGATAAAGCAAGACGGCGATGAACTATATACCAAAAGGCTAATCGCCGAATTGATCAGCGATTCCTACCAACTGCGTCGAGTGATCTGCAGCAGCACATATTTTTTGAAAACTATAAATACTCGTTAGGATTTGTAGTTTAATATAGAAATTTTAGCTTTGAACAGTAATTTTTCAGACTTTACTTTTATTTTTGAACTCTAAGTTTGGAGAGGGTTTTGAAGAACTCAAAGATTCAAAGGGTTTCAACTCCAAGATTTTGGACTTGGGTCTCTAAGATTCTTCACTCTTGGCTTGTTTTGAGACTCAAATCTTCATACACATTTGAATGCAAACTCATTTTGGTATAAATTTCTCTTTCTTTTACATGTCTAGCTAAAAACCCCAATTATTGGGGTGTGATTTTGTGAATATGGGTTAGATTAATTATTGGGTCTTGCTTGCTGATAGTTTAATCGTTGTTTAAATGTGATTTCGTTTAGTAGCAGTGTTGGAACTTAACGAAATTGTAGTTGCAAATAGGATTTCACCTTTGTGTTTTCGGCTTGCTCGAGAGAGAGGTCGTAAAACTAAGACTACTAAATTGATGGCTGGTAGTATTGGGTCCACATGAGGTTCAGCTCGAGAGAGTGAACCCCAGTCCTTCTGCCACACACTCAGCTCGAGAGAGTGAGTAGGCTAAGGCAGAGGTTGTTCTTCACGCTGCAACTCGGTGTTCGAGAGATATCGAGTTGATTCAGGGTAAGTTGCTCGAGAAAGAATTTACCCCCTCTATAGTCTAGCCCAGTCATAATTATTCAATGAATTTACTATCAAAAGCATGTACTCATTGATCTAGTCTAACCCGTATTCCTATCACATCCCAAGAATTCCATCTACGTAATTAGTACTCTTTATATTTTCATTGTTTTTGCTTACTTGCTACAAACCCCCATTCATAATTGACACTTGTGTCACCCCTTAGATTTACCATATTTTTATTCGATAATGTTTTTAGCTATGACTAGTTAGAACTTAATTTTATTTTTCTATTAATTCTCGAAACCACTCCCTTGGGACTAGACCCCAACCCTTGGTTGGGTTACTATATTATTGTACGATCGTAGACACTTGCATTGGAAGTTGTGTCTTGATTACGCAAACATCAGCCCTAGTCTCTCCTTGGGCATTGTGCACCTCAACACAAGAAAATATGCCTAATTTGAGAGTGGCTACTATAGAGAAAAAATAGAAAAGAAAGTGGTATGAAAAGACTAGTGTAATGAGAAAAAGGGAAATAATTGGGTTTGTTGCGAAAAAATATAGCAAATGATGAACAGAAGAAAAAGAATAAAAAAAGGAAAAATGTGAAAGCAACATCGAAACATTGATGAAAAATTAAAGAAAAAGGTCGTGAAATGAGTATTGGGTTCAAAAGTGGAGTTAAATGACGGTAGTGTAAAGGAGGGAAAAATTCATTATAATCTACAAATACCACATGTCCCGAGCTACATTACAAGTTAAAAAGTCTTACAGTGATATTAATTCAACTATTCAAGAGTCTGAGAATTGAAAATAAAGGAAATCATATGGTATTATGTATGCATGGGTCGAACTTCTTTTTTCAGAGTGAGTGTATACATAGTCCTCGTTCTTGAAAAGTATTGATATGTGTGTGAAAAAAGGATCTTCTTTGTTTTTAGGGCACAAGTAGTACAATTGAAAATTTGTTATATTGGTGATTGTCGTTTGTGTATGTAATCTACTCTATTGGTATAATGATGTCATTTATTGATTTGCGTGTGTTAGCTTATTAAGAAAATATTGATGCAATGATTGTTGAATAACAAATTAAGGTTTTATAATTGAAAAAGGGACATGTGATTATATTGTAGGTTTTTTATCTTCTTTTGCAAAGTGTCTTTATGTGATAGTTGTGTCACCTGATGACAAGCAACAATTTTTAGTTGAGGGTGTTGATGTACCGTGGATTTATGGTACTTTTAATTCTTTAAACTTTAGATATTCTAAGTCTTTTAAGCATTTGTTAGTAGAGTTGATTCTGTTTTGGATTTGATTTATAAGGAAATAGGTTTTGGCAGCAGAGTTAGACATGGTAGTGTTGGCAATAGTATTTTGGACATCTACAAACCTGGCTATGAGTCGGTGTTTTGTCCATGAGCCATAGAAGGACTCGTAGCCTGAGGGCTTTGAAAAGTAAAATCCAGTCCAAAGTATACGGGGGAACTATACTATCCATACTCGTGATTACGAGCAATAGATCATTGGTCGTAGAATAATGGACTGAAGTGTGGAAGAATCCTAGACCATGAAGGCCCCTCACTTCAAGTCAATTTTTCCACGTCGGTTACACTTTCTTTTACAAACTTTGACTAATAGAAAAATGAAATTAGAATAGTTTCTACGGCTCGTACATGGATGGTCGTACATGAGAGTGAGAGAGTTGAAAATAGATGACTTAGAACACGACTGACCAGGACAAACTGTACTTCAGTTTACCGATTGTAGATCCCATCCATAGAAAAGGTCCTTGAGATTAATCAAACAGTACCTTCCATGAGCCGTACAAGGGACTTTGGTCCGTACAAATTGAGTCGTAGAAGTTGGAGAACCTTATTTTATCCAGATCAGTTTTGTTTAGGTTTAGATGTTTATAAATACTTTTTAGCTTTTATTTAGAGGATGTACATTTTGGAGTTTGAGGATTATTAGTGGACTACTTTTGCTATAATTCTTGAATTCTTTGGCTTTTAATTAAAGTTCTAAATCATTCATTATTACTTTGCAATTCAATTCAAGATTTTGGAATTCAAACGTTCATCTTGTAAGTTCATGATTTTTTTTTATCCAATTATTATAAATTGTGATCAAATAGCTATGACTAGCCAATTACACAACTAGGTTTGTGGGAACCATTAAGAATTAACAACACAGACCTAAGAAATAGTAATTTTTGAATTGTGTTCATGCATGTATTATTTTTCTCTTCGCTATGATTGCTTTTTAACAGAGGCCTACATTAGGACTCTTCTTATTCATACTCGCCGGACCAATGAGGTAACGAATGGGAAATGGATTATACAACAAAGATTTAGGCTATCAACCCTCATCTAATAGCTTGAACAAACCAAGGGATAGCTAATTTCACATCAAAGATAATGGTTAGTAAAGCATAAACCCGATGACGGACCAAGTTGCATGGTGAAATTCACCTATTTAGGTGACCATCCACTTAGGCGATAAATAACTTACCAATCTTGCAATACTAATAATGAAATAAATCACTAACATAATATTCTTGATATGTTATGAAATCATGGAGACTACATTCCTAGTTACTTTTAATAATCTCAATACAAAAAATATTTTAGCTCCAGGCTATTGTTATTCTTCTTATCGTTTTCTCAATTGAAATTCCGTCTTTTTGAATAATGACTACCAACTAAAAAAAATTTATTGACAATATTCTTCTATATTCTGTGTGGGATCGACCCCAAGTCATAGATTGGTAAATATATTGCAAATGACCATTTATATTTCTTTTTAAGAAGTATATTTAGACGTTTTCAATAGTTGTTGCATTCTTTTGATTAATCTTATTCTTAGTTAGTAGTTTCTTTAGCACTTTTGTGAAATCATTGGACTTATGGTGCTCCATTTGGGTTATATACTTTCAAATGTTCACGAGTGTACCTTCTAGGCATATGGGGTCCGCTTAGGATATAATTAACGTTTTACTCTATTGCCGTCCTTTTCTAGACTCATGTGCTGTAGTTAGATTTTTCATTATCATTTCACTCTTACGACCACTAGTTGCTTTACTTTCTCACTTTTCATTATTAGCTATACTTGCTAAGCTCAACCGGTCTATGATGTCTGTTGGGTACCGATTATTTTGGTACTCATAATAAACTCTTCATCTATTTTCTTTATGGACATCTGAGCACGAGTTGCCTACATTGAGTTCGGGCAAGCTGCGGGGATATTCAGAGACTGAGGGTGAGCTTATGGCATCCCAATTCACCCTATCTCTTTATGTATATAGTTTTTGGCAAGTCTTTTGTATATGAGACAAGTATGCATTTTGGTCCACTTTTGGGACTTATGCTCTTTTAGTAGCTCTCTAGTTTTGTCCACCAGGTCGTGGGTTTGGATCTATTGTTGATGTGTATACATTTTTATTGTTCTCATTTTCCACTATTTTCCTTTGAATTGCTTATTTTATCTTTTTTTTATTGTTGCTAATAACCCGATAGGGATACAGGTTTGCTGACCTACTAATGGTTATGGTAGGTGACATCAGGACTCAAGGTTTTGGGTCTGTCACTCCCTGAGAGCACCCCCTAGGCGTAACACGACATACTTGACCCCGAAGGGGTCTTATACGAGCCCTTAGCATAGTCATCATTGCATATAGATATTGAAAAATATGGAAATTTAAACACATTTCAACATCAATGTCAAAGTGTCTCATAATAGAAAAACAGGAAGTAGAATGTCTAGACATCATCTTTCTCAATTAAGCCATCTAAGTACATATAAGAATCTCAAAATAGGGACCATAGCCCTTTACAATGGCATTGTCTCAAAATGACAAGTACATAAGGAGTTTAATAGTCTATTACAATATAAGGTACATAAGTGTCATAATGTGTGTCCTCGGAACTTGAGGACATACCAAAAAGTCTTGGAGAAAGTCTAAGTCCGAGCTTGACTCTCTTAGTAGCACAATCACTTCCCAGAACCTACACTTAGTAGAAAAAGGAAGAAATATGGGTTAGCGCAATCAATTGTACTATGTATGTAAGCCATGCAGTTAAAACCACTTAAAACCACTTAAAACATGCATAAAAGGGACCTTTATATGAAAACATGCTATTTCAAGTTAAAAGCCATAATGCATATTCAAGGAACATTTAGCCAATCCACATTACAAGGTAAAGAGACATTCATGATCATAACAAGAAGCCATAACCCATACCTTACATATTTGAATTCCATTTATATCATACCATCATAAGACACCACCCATGACCCTCCTTTCAAGTTTACTTGTGCAATGTACATATGGAGTCCCATACCCCCATATATACTAAGTAAAGTCATCAAGAAGACACAAGTGTGATTAACATACATAATCAACATCATAATAGGTGAAACCAACCTTACCATCATTCATAAGTTGCCATCCATAGAGGACT
>JAJONQ010077728.1:0-10284 GCA_036250385.1 Solanum microdontum
CTTTACGATAATTGTGTATTAATTTAAATTCAAACTAGTACCTTGTAATGCTCTGTCTTTTAGATTGTTGACAACTTGTTCCTTGTGGGATTCGACCCCGACTCTCTTGTTGGGTATTTTTATTGCTACCGATAGCTTACTCTTTAACTTGTTTTGAGAATAGTTTGAGCATTATCAAGAACGTATATGCATTATGAATCAATAACATAACATGCTATGCATTCTACTCTTGAGTTATAATCAGATGGTATTAGACCTATTGCCTATATTTATGCATATGAGACATAGATGACCATAAGTTGGCGAATATGATGTCGGTTAGCTATCGGAAGGCACAACCACTGCTAGCATTGGTTGGGTATGTCATGCATTTGTGCATGCAGGCGCGCGTGTGTGTGTGTGTGCGTTTGTTTGTTAGTATGTATGTCTTTAGGTGCGGCCATGTTGTCTAGCTAGTACTTCTTCAATTTTGGCTTGTCTACCATTATTTATATGGTTTATTGTTATTTAGTTTATGACCTTAATGGTCTAGACTTCGTATTTCAAATCTTGTGCTATCTGATCTTTTTGGTCCACATTTTAGTTAGCTACTATGTTTCAGTGGCTAACATGATCAAATACGGTATCAAGTGCCAGTTGCGTCTCCCTATTTTGGGAGATAACAAACACGGTATGTAACGACCCGAGCTCATACCCCGAAAGTTACATGGCATACTCGACCCCGAAGGGGTCTTATACAAGCCTCTTAGCATTTCATTGCATTCGATAATAGAAATAGTAAGAAATTAAAACTTTTATTTAAAACCATACAATCTAAACTTCATTTAAAAACACTTGAAAACACAGCGGAAGTCTATTGTCCCACATGGCCATCTAAAACAATATCCGAAACAAAAGCAGGGACATGACCCTTTACAATAGAAATGTCTAATCAATAGTCTATTACATGAAAGAAATGAAACATAAGCATCTTTGTCCTCGAATCCAAGAGGACATACCACGTCTTCGAAGAATTTTAATCCAAGCTTCAACTAGAGATAAGCAAGTCAAATGCCGGAACCTACACTTGTAATAAACATGGAGAAAATATGGGTTAGCACAATTAAGTACTAAGTATGGTAGCCATGCAAAAACTTGCTTAAAACGAACATTTTCTTTGAAAGTCATGATATATGCCAATTTAGTAAAACTTTATGAACATAGTAAAAGAGGCATAATATACAATCACAACTAACACATAAATCAATTCATCACATAAAGCCTTCACCTCAAGCAACCCCAAGCCATACCATGTGCAATGTATGAATAGCATCCCATACCACCATCCACACTATAGTACCACATTAAGGCCACCAAAAGTGAACTTACCATTCATCCTTTTTACCTTTAGACCATACTGATGTATAAACAATATAAACCTTCATAAGTCAAAACAACACATTTGGACCAACATCTAAGACAACCCTAAGTCATACTTGTGCAATGTATAAGTAGCATCCCATACTACTACTCACACTAAGTACTCCTTTGAAGCCACCATAGACAAGGACCTTTATTTACATTAAGTCATGACAAGGAAGTAAATCATAATACAATCCAAGTATAGCATGCATCATTACATACAAGCATATAAGTCAACCTTGTTCATTAACTTTCTTTTGAGCACATTCATTCATTACATTAAGACTTAGAGAAGTCACTATAGCACTCTCAAAGCCTACTCGTGCAATGTATGGATAGCATCCCATACTACTACCCACACTTTGTAGAACCTCTCAAGAAACCATAATGCACATCTCACATGATGGGACTAAGGGTTTAATCGACATAGACCATGAGAGCTCGTCATGGAATCCGGTGTCATATAGCCCACATCGTAAATAGGTGGTCTTACTTGCCTAAGGTAGGACCGGTACATATAGCTTAGGTGGATCCACTAGCTAGACCTATGCGGGAACATAGTTATTGGATAAGGTTGATGATCATTGAAACACGACCTAAACATCGGGAGAGTTTCCATCTAACCAAATCCACTCGGTACTTAGCTTACATTTCTATAGAGTAGTTCATTACTTAACATTTTCAAACATGAGAGGGTGCCATTGACCTACCGACCCAAGTTACATTGGTTTACACATGAAAGTGTGCCATGAGCCTACCGATTCAAGGTACATTTTAGGAAAGCTCATTAACTCCTCTTGAAAGGGTGCCATAAGCCTACCGATTCAAGGTTCATCATTAACCTTCATGGAAGGGTGACATAAGCCTACCGATCCCAAAGTTCATTAACCTCATATACGAACGGGTGCCATTAGCCTACCGATCCTTGATTTAACAATCAATAATACATTCATTTATTCAAGAAAAGAATGCCTAAGCCTACCAATCAGGGATATGCATTACCATGAACAACCCTTCACATTCCATCATCAACATTCATAAGTGTCAAATTGAGAAATAGCCTGTCAATAATAACACATTTACATTCACAACATAATAATATTAACTTCATTGGATTCACTTTCATATACAATATATCATGATAATAATTCAATTCCTCATACTATGCCTTCAAGGCCATGAATCTCAAATCACCAATACACCAACAATTTACTATAATTAATGCATGGATAATGATACAATTCATTAACCCAAAGAAATTTAGACATATTTCTTTCATAAGCTTTCATAATCAACAAACCCACTTCATAAAGGCACAATTTAGGAATTGAGAGAATTCATGGGTTCATAGAGTATTTTCCATCATAAATCAACAATTAAAAAATAATACATTCATTATTTGTCATTAATAACCATTTGAAAACATTTGATGAAGGAACCCATGAGATTGAGTAAAACCCTAGGTTTTTGAGAAACTTGAAAACTTGAGATCACCGTTTGAATTGGCTCCTTGAATGAAAAGTTAGACAAGGATGAAGACTACCATACCTTGCTATTGAATCCCCACGAAATTTGAGGAAGAAAAACCTTGAAATCACCAAACCCAAGCTTCAATGGCTTCCTTCTTCTTCCTTGAGTTTTAGAGAGAGAGTTTTTGAAAGGAGGAACTCTTTGATTTGATTTGGGGAAATAAGGAGTAAATGACTTGTTTT
Organism: Solanum microdontum; assembly: GCA_036250385.1. Taxonomy (NCBI): domain Eukaryota; kingdom Viridiplantae; phylum Streptophyta; class Magnoliopsida; order Solanales; family Solanaceae; genus Solanum; species Solanum microdontum. The sequence goes on from JAJONQ010077728.1 coordinate 3,114, forward strand.
AAGACTTAAAACTATATATACTAGTGATATAAACCATTCAAAATCAACCCCACATAATAATTAATAAAAGGGAAATTACTTAAAACTCCCTAAATTGGGCAGCCCTGTCAGGGACCACGCCCACTTTGACGGGTCGTGAGGGGCACCACGGCTCGTGATGGTGCCCGTGGTCCCTTGACTAGTGTGCTCCTCCAAATTGCCAAGGCCTCCAAGGCTAAGGCAAGTCCACGAGACTTCCCACGATATGTGGTCAAGACCACGAGTCGTGGTGATGGTCGTGGTCATGGAGGCAGTAGCTTGGCCAAGTGCCTTGCTTCCTCTTGAGCCTAAGTGATCTCCACGATCACTTGTACGTCCGTCTAGGGCACCATGGCTCGTGGTGGTGCCCGTGGTCTTTGAGGCAGTAGTCTACTCACACAAGAACAAATCCCACCAAGCTAAGGCAACCCCACGAGCCTTCACACGGCCCTTGGTCATGACCACGAGTCGTGAAGTGGTTCGTAAAGGGGTGCTTTGGCTTGGCACTTTTCTAGGGCACACTGCCTATCCAACCACGGGTGGCACCACGACTCGTGGTGGCTACCAAGGGTCGTGAAGGACTTCGTGGTGATGGTAGGTAGTGGCTAGGCCTAGTTTTTAGGCAGCCTTGGTCCCTCAACATGGCCTACACCCAAAACCTTAGCCCTTGCACTTAACCCCTTGACATTAACCCCCACGTTGAGGTTGTAGTTCAACCTATGATTTTGCGAGTCGTTACATTATCTTCCCCTTAGAAACATTCGTCCTCGAATGACATTTTAAACATATTAAGGAAATAACGACTCAAGGCTAGCAGCCCAACAATCACGACACATCAATATATTGTATAAACCACAGGAGGAAACATCAACTCCACATCAATAAGATCAGTGTAACACAAGAAAGTAGGAACTATATCTACCAACTCATTATGCACTAAAACAACAACATTTCTCATTTCGTTGGAGGAACTTCCTTCTCCAACTCACATCATACTCATCATAACATCATAAGACACAATATGCAATTACTCTCAAAAACACATTTAGGCATGTTCAACACTTCACCTCATGAAGCATATAGAGAACTCATACCAAATGCAAATCAACATGAGGAACATGAATCATGAAAACTCATTTTCTCATATAAACAAGAATTCAACTAGAACATCCATAACATAAGGAGACCATGGAAACTCATAATCATACATGACTCCAAAACATGAAACAAGCTACAAGGAACTCTTGGTCTCAAGCTTGAATAGGAATAGAAGAAAGTGATAAGGATAATCGAAACTCTTAACAACCTTGCTATTCAACATAGCATCTCCCCCTTAGGAGTAAACCACACAAAGGCTAACATGAAAATAACATAGGAACCTCAAAAACACATTCACAACTGTAAGGAACTATCAACTTACTAGTGCCTTCACTCGGAGAAGCTCCTTTGTCCTTGGTAGCTTGAAGCACATAGAAACGGTTCTTCTTTGGAGCATTAGGATCTGGGCCATCATAGGAAGCTTGCTTGGCCTCCCTTTCTTTGGCTGCAAGAGTAGGAAAATCCCTCACTTAGTGCTCATTTTTCCCACAACCATAACACCCATTAGTACCGGCTATACACTTCCCATAGTGCCTCTTCCCACAAGTGGTGCAAGTAGGTTTAGAAAATTGAGATCCACCACTTTTCTCTTGGTTAACCTTAGGAACACTTGAAGAATCTTGGTTTGGAGTTCTCTTCTTGAACCTAGGTTGACCTTGCTCATCGGATCTACCTCTCTCCAACTCCCTATTCTTCCTCTTAAGTTTGGACTCCTCAATAGATTGAGCATACACCATAAGCCTAGAAATGTTCATATCATTATGAAGCATTGCAGTACGACACTCTTCCTCAACTAGGTCGGATATACCCATAACAAATCTACTCATCTCATCCCTAGGGTTAGACACCAAAGATGGAGCATACTTAGACAATAGGGTAAACTACAAGGAATACTCCTCCACACTCATGCTACCTTGCCTAAGATTGATAAACTCCTCCACCTTACACTCCCTCTTCTCACGGGGAAAGTACCTACCAAGGAATGCTTCCTTAAACACCTCCCAATCAATGGGACCCACTCCTATAGGCCTATTGCTCTTCCATTGAGTAAACCAAATTTGGGCAACATCCTTTAATTGTTACGCATCTAATTCCCCTTTTTCTATAGGAGTCACCCCAATAGCATTCACCACCTTATATACCTCATCCAAAAACTCTTGGGGATCATCTCCCACTTTTGAACCTAGGAAAACCGGAGGGTTCATTCTCAAAAAGTCCCTCAACCTAGAGCCCATAGTACTTACATTAGGGTTCACATGCACCTCAACACCCCTAGTAGCTTGAGCCGTTATGGCTTGAGCTTGAGTAGTTACGGCTTGAGCCATCATCGAAACAACCGACCTAACTTCTTCATTGCCTTGAGGAACTTGGTCACCTAGAGGACCCTGAGGAACTCGGGGAGCACGGGGATGAACTCCCTCATTCACAATCTCCTCTTCCCCTCTCCTTGCGGGCGTCCGTCTTGTATTAATATCCTATAAACACAATAGAAGGATTAGGAAAAGGAAATTTATAGAGCTAAACTCTACGGCATGACTTCAAGAATAGTGATGAAAGTGTAGTTTCCTAACGTCCTATAGTCTCTCGCTCATAGATGTATCGCGACTCACACTGATGAAAAAGACTCTACTAGACATGGCTTGTGAGACATCAACCTAAAAACCATTTCCAAAATCTTGTGCTCTGATACCAAGTTTATAACAACCCGAGCCTATACCCTGGAAGTTACATGGCGTACTCGACCCCGAAGGGGTCTTATACAAGCCTCTTAGAATTTCATTGCATTCGATAATAGAAATAGTACGAAATTAAATGTTTTATTGAAAACCATACAATCTAAAATTCATTTATAAACACTTGAAACCACAACGGAAGTCTATTGTCTCACATGGCCATCTAAAACAATATACGAAACAAAAGCAGGGACAAGACCCTTTACAATAGAAATGTCTAATCAATAGTCTATTACATGAAATAAATGAAACATAAGAGTTCTTGACCCCGAATCCATGAGGACATAACAAGTCTTGGAAGAATCTCAATCCAAGCTTCAACTAGAGATAAGCAAGCCAAATGCCAGAACCTACACTTGTAGTAAACATGGAGAAAATATGGGTTAGCACAATTAAGTACTAAGTATGATAGCCATGCAAAAACATGCTTAAAACAAACATTTTCTTTGAAAGTCATGATATATGACAACTTAGTAAAACTTCATGAACATAGTAAAAGAGACATAATATACAGTCACAACCAACACATAAATTAATTTATCACATAAAGCCTTCACCTCAAGCAACCCCAAGCCATACCATGTGCAATGTATGGATAGCGTCCCATACCCCCATCCACACTATAGTACCACATTAAGGACACCAAAAGTGAACTTACCATTCATCCTTTTTACCTTTAGACCATATCGATGCATAAAGAATATAAACCTTTCATAAGTCAAAACAACACATTTGGACCAACATCTAAGACAACCCTAAGTCATACTTGTGCAATGTATGAGTAGCATCCCATACTACTACTCACACTAAGTGCTCCTTTGAAGACACCATAGACAAGGGACTTCATATACAATAAGTCATGAAAAGGAAGTAAGTGATACTACAATCCAAGTATAGCATGCATCATTACATATAAGCATATAAGCCAACCTTTTTCATTAACTTTCTTTTGAGAACATTCATTCATTACATTAAGACTTGGAGATCTCACTGTAGCCCTCTCAAAGACTACTCGTGCAATGTATGGATAGCATCCCATACTACTACCCACACATTGTAGAACCTCTCAGGAAACGATAATGCACATCTCACATGATGGGAATAAGCATTTAACCGACATAGACCATGAGAGCTTGTCATGAAATCCGGTGTCATATAGCCCACACTGTAAAGAGGTGGTCTTACTTGCCTAAGGTAGGACCGGTACATATAGCTTAGGTGGATCCACTAGCTAGACTTATGCGGGCACATAGTTATGGGATAAGGTTGATGATCATTGAGACCCGACGTAAATAATGGGAGAGTTTCCATCTAACCAAATACACTCGGTGCTTAGCCTACATTCCCATAGAGTAGTTAATTACTTAATATTTTCACACATGAGATGGTGCCATTGGCCAACCGACCCAAGGTATATTTACACATGAAAGGGTGCCATGAGCCTACCGATTCAAGGTACATTTTAGGAAAGCTCATTAACTCCTCTTGAAAGGGTTCCATAAGTCTACTGATTCAAGGTTCATCATTAACCTTCATGGAAAGGTGCCATAAGCCTACCGATCCCAAAGTTCATTAACCTCATATATGGAAGGGTGCCATAACCCTACCGATCCCAAGGTTCATTATCATTATTTATGGAAGGGTGCCATTAGCCTACCGATCCTTGATTTAACAATCAACAATATATTCATTTATTCAAGAAAAGAATACATAAGCCTACTAATTCAAGATATACATTACCATGAAGAACCATTCACAGTCCATCATCAACATTCATAAGTGTCAAATTGAGAAATACCCTTTCAATAATAACACACTTACATTCACAACATGATCACATTAAATTCATTGGATTCACTTTCATATACAAGATATCATGATAATAATTCAATTCCTCATATTATGCCTTCAAGGCCATGAATCTCAAATCTCCAACACACCAACAATTTAATATAATTAAGGCATGGATAGTGATACAATTCAATACCCCAAAGCAATTTAGATATATTTTATTCATAAGCTTTCATAATCAACAAATCCACTTCATAAAGGCATAATTTAGGAATTGAGAGAATTCATGGGTTCATAGGGTATTTTAATCATAAATCATCACTTCAAAACTAATACAATCATTATTTATAATTAATAACCATTTGAAAATGTTTGATGAAGGAACCCACGAGATTGAGTAAAACCCTAGGTTTTTGAGAAATTTGAAAACTTGAAAACTTGAAATCACCTTTTGAATTGGCTCCTTGAATGAAAACTTAGACAAGGATGAAGACTACCATACCTTGCTATTGAATCCCCATGAAATTTGGGAAAGAAACACCTTGAAATCACTAAACCCAATCTTCAATGTCTTCCTTCTTCATCTATGAGTTTTAGAGAGAGAATTTTTGAAAGGAGCAACTCTTTGATTTGATTTGGGGAAATAAGGAGTAAATGACTTGTTTTAAGACTTAAAACTATATATAATAGTGATATAAACCATTTAAAATCAACCCCACATAATAATTAATAAAAGGGAAATTACTTAAAACTCCCTAAATTGGCCAGCCTCGTCGGGGACCACATCCACTTTGACGGGTCATGACGGGCACCACGGCTCATGGTGGTGCCCGTGGTCCCTTGACTAGTGTGATCCTCCAACTTGCCAAAACTTCCAAGGTTAAGGCAAGTCCACGAGACCTCCCATGATCCGTGGTCAAAACCACGAGTCGTGGTGATGGTCGTGGTCATAAAAGAAGTAGCTTGTCCTAGTTCCTCGCTTCCTCTTGAGCCTAAGTGATCTTCACAATCACTTGTACGGACCTTCTAGGGCACCACAACTCGTGGTTGTGCCCTTGGTCTTTGAGGCAGTAGCCTCCTCACACAAGCACAATTCCTACTAAGCTAAGGCAACCCCACGAGCCTTCCCACGGCCCGTGGTCATGACCACGAGTCGTGAAGTGGCTTGTGAATGGGTGCCTTGGCTTGGCACCTTTTTAGGGCACACTACCTAGCCAACTACGGGTGGCACCACGACTCGTGGTGGCCACCACGGGTCGTGAAGGCCCTTGTACTGATGGTAGGCAGTGGCTAGGCCTAGTTTTTAGGAACCCTTCGCCCTTCACCATAGCTTACACCCAAAACCTTAGCCCTTGCCCTTAACCTTTGACGTTAACCCCTATGTTAAGGCTCTAGTTCAACCTATCATTTTGTGAGTCGTTACACGGTATCAGAGTCAAGTTTAATCCCAAGGATCCAAAAGCCGTGTCTAGTACAATGTTGTTTATATGTGTGTTGTGGACCACACTTATAATCAAGAGGCTACAAGGCACTTAGGAATGGTTACATTTCTTTCAATTGATAGATTGTTCTATAAAGAAAAATTATAAGAACATATGAAATCTAAATTGTGCTTTATATTTCTTATTTAACAAGCTACCCACGCTCCGAAGATGCACAATGAGAGATAGGTATGTATCCAAGGGAAGGTACTAGCCATTCCCCCATCGGGTCAAAGGCATAGATTTCCCTCGGAGTCACTAAAGTGAATCTCTAGGACCCTTTGTACCATCGTTTCTTTCACCTGTTGTAGCCTGAAAATATGCAGTGCCCCAAGCCTCACCATTTCCATTTGTTCCTGAGGTTGCTAGGATACAAGACCTCCAGTACTTGTTATTCCCCCACCAGAGTCTAGGGAGCAGGGGATGAGGGAGGCAGTTCGATTGGTGAATATGATGGATTTTATGCATAAGCGACATATAGAGTCAGGAGATAATGCTCTTCTATGAATGAGTGACATATAGAGTCAGGAGATGATGCTCGGAGAGACCGATCAGAAAGCTCAAAGGTACGCAAGTTTCTTCACTTGACCCCTGTATTATTTAAGCGATCCAGTTCTTTAAAGGATCCCCATGACTTTATAGACCATATATATAAAGTAGTGAGGGTGATGCATGCGTCAGCCATTGATGTTGTGGAGGTTGCTTCTTCTTGGCTACGTGATATAACTATCCTTTGGTATGAGGCATGGGAGAGATCTAAAGGACCTGATGCTCCACCAATTGAGTGGAGGACTTCTTTGAGTCCTTCTTATTTCTCTATTTTCTATGGGAGGTTTGAGAGGCCCAACTTGACCAGTTTATTGGTCTAAAGTGAAGGGACATGAGTATGAGGAATTATAGCGACATGTTTAACTCTTTGGTGAGATATACACTAGATATCGTACATACCATGAGAGCCAGAGTTCATCATTTTGTGGATGGATTGGCAGATCATCTGATTAGAGATTGCAGGGTAGTATACCTATCGGATGATGTAGATATTGTACATGT
>JAJONQ010077730.1:0-15556 GCA_036250385.1 Solanum microdontum
ATAGATCAATTCAACTTCTAAGAGAGACATTGTCGCTCCCCGAGCGTACACCATGGACATAACTGGCACTCGAGAACCATTGTTGGTCCCCAAGCGAACCCTTGTCCCGGCTCAATACTCAGCGGAAGGCTTACATGACAACATATGAACTCAAATGTAAAGACTTACCCATTTGTCTTAAAAATAAATAAACTCATAAATGTATGGAAACATTCAACTAGCCAAAACAAGGCAACTCAAGTCTTAAACATTAATAATGCAAATGAAAAAGACTTTTAAAAGCACTACCATCTCCAAAGCCTCGAAATATTATGATAGACGTTCGGATAAGACCAACGACATCCTAACAAGACTGAAAGATAAATAGGGAATCATCTGGAAGCAAGGAGGCTCACCAAAGAAAATCTGGAACTGCAAATGGTATCATTGAGCACCTATTGATGACCCTAAATACTTGTATATGCATCATGAAAGATGCAAGCCAAATAGCGTCAGTACATTAAATGTACGAGCATGTAAGGGAACTCTAAAGCATAGACATAAGCTTGAACTGATAAAAAAGAAGAACATACTCACCTCATCTCAACTCAACTCAAGGATACTCAACTCAATTCAGTATGAAATAAACAATAAATATGCAATATAACGAAAGCTTTTAAAACCGTAGATAATAACTCAATGTTTATACAAATACAATAATAAACTCTTTACTCTTATTTGAGAGATTTGGTAACCGACAACCATCACTATGAGCTATGTGATGATACAACGTCTCGCACGTGCTGCCAGAATTGTCCTAATACCTTACCGGAGTATAGGACATCCTCAACTAAGTGGATCCACTAAGGTATTCTTAAAAGCAATAAAGAATCATCTAAAAAGTATTATCCTTTACCCATGTTGGCATACATTGCTTATGAGGATTTTGAGTTTTCTGAACTCATCCTCATATCGGTGCTCAATACTACTCTTATAATATATAACTCATGCTCATATGTTTTAAAGAAAAGATATCTCCTCCTAAATTTGAGATGATTACTCAAAAGTTCTCTTAAAAGAGATAATTCTCAAAAAACTCCTCATTATCTCATTTAGAAATCAAGGTTTCTTCTCGTCTTAAATGTAAAAGTGTTACATACTTCAGAATATTTAGTCCCCTCATACTCATTTCGAAAAACTAGTTTTTTGATACCTGCGTTGCACATGATTACCAATTCAAAAAATATATGTTATAGTAAATAGTATTACTTATTTTAGTGAAAATTTGAATAATAAGCTTAGCACAAAATAATATCGCAGATTCTTTTGTGAATGTTCAATGTGGATCGTCATATATATCTCTTATTCACGCAAACCTATGAAGATGATCAATGCAAAATTTTATTAGTTAAATGCAACAATGTATATATTTGTTTCAATTTGATGAGGTTCAATCATGTAATTTGTCGTATCTCACTAATATTACTTTATAGATGATATTTGTTGTGTATCTTTCTTGTCATCTAACCATATGTGTTTTGCACGTGTATTCCACGTTAAACTGTTTAGATGTCATATGAACATGTGAAGAGAACAACTACAATAACTGAGAAAGGTTTCCTTTTTTTTCACCGAAAAAATAAAAATAAATATTAAAAGAATATATTGTATTTGTGAAATGATATATATAATCACATGTTCATCTTACATCCAACAAAGATATAGTTCATATACTTGTAAATGAATTTCAATTTATTCAACGAAGCATGATTCGTCAAAGGAAAAATAACAATACTTACATATATAGGGGCGGTTTAATAATATGAAAAAATATTGGTCAAAAGTTAATACAAGGAAAGACCCAAATATAAATATAAATTTGCATTAATGAAAATATTTATCTCATACAAACTAACTATTAAATAAATAATAAAAATTAAATTGATACAAACTTCAACTGGCGTTATTACAAGTCATATGATATTTTCTTCGTCTAAAATACTGAACTATTAAGAAATTGTAAATACGTAAAACAAAAGGGCTAATGTTCATAGAGTAATAACTATTTTGAAGCAAACTTCCTGACAATCTAAATTACATAAGTAGCATTGATAAATAAAGTCATTCTTTTGTCTGGAGCATAAAAAAAACAAATCATGACAATTCTCTAAATTTGGGAAAAAGATATTAAGAAGCATATATCTACATCACAAGAGAAATCGTTAACAAAAAAAATGAATTTAGACTACATCATGTTAACTTCATTTATTCGAGCGTTACATACTAATTAATATATTAAGCAAAAAATTAATTATTATATCATCAAAATTATATTTCTCAAGTACTCGAGGTTATGGAATATACCCTCTTAGGATAGATGATTTGCTTCATCAGAGCAGTGGTACCTCATATTCCGCTAAACTTTGAACTCTCTCAACCATAACAAAGAACACAAAAAATTTAAAATGCAAGAAGAGTAGAAGATTACAAAAAACTGTGGTTGAAAAATGAGAGGAAGCCCCTCTATTTTATAGTCAACAAAGGGTAGTATGAACAAATATTTTTTGTGTCTTATCCGAAAAGTCATGACCTTTTCCGGAAGTCACAACCCTTTGGAAAAGTCACAACTTATTGAAAAAGTCACAACTCATTGGAAAAGTCACAACTCATCGAAAAATCACAACCCTTTGAAAAAATCACAACATATCGGAAAAGTCACAATTGATCAAAAAAGTCACAACTTATTGAAAAAATCACAACTTTTTGGAAAAGTCACAACTCATCAAAATATCACAACCCTTTGAAAAAAGTCACAACTTATTGGAAAAGTCACAACTAATCGAAAAAGTCACAACCTAAGTTAGGGATATTATAGTAATTTAACATTCAAGTTACGAGTTCATGCTTTTAACGTAATATAGTTAGATAAATATAGATGAACTCAACTCCCCTCATCCTCATACTCATTTACTAAAGTCTTAAAACAAGTTAAAAATAATTGTAGAAGACTTCTCAAAATGACTCAATAGACTTTCTCGAACTTTACTCTTAATCATTACTTTGATTTGAAATGAAAATTTCAGAGCTATGATTAGAATTTAGGATCTCTCAATGATTTAGGAAGGTTTTTATAGTTGATAATAAGAAGCAAACGAAGACAAAAATTGGAGAACATTGGCGCGACGCGTAGGATGAATTAAATTTTTGGTCGCGAAATAATTTTTTAGACAGAGGACTCCATATCCTCTCCACGTCGTGGAGAGGGGGTGACTATCTGGAAGCTGAAATTTAAAAACTTACCCATGATGCGGACTTGGGCGCTAATTTTGGCCCGATCTTTTCTTACTGTCCCAAACTCAATTCTAATCATACCCACTTCAATTCCATGGTCCAATATCACTAGATTTTAGAAACCCAAATAATTTTCAATGAAACCCACCCAAAACACTATAAGAGGCTTATATCATTCGTAAATATCCTTACCTAAAGGACTCAAGGATCTCCATTATCAATTAAACTCAAGAGCTCAATAATCTACTTCAAGAATGAATTCATGCGTAAAAGTTTACATGATTGATGTGAGGGATAACAAACCCTACACTATGAAAGGTTACATACCTTGTAGGAACCAAGTTCTTTGAAAAATTCCTCAAAGCTTGCAAGAATCTTGAACGTTCTTCTTTTTCTCCTCTTGAACTTATCTCTAAAATATCCTATGCTCTTTCGGAATGACTAAAACTGATTCCAATCAGTTTAGACCCCTTAAAGGGTGAAAAAAATGTGCAGCCCTAGTGTGGTAAGGAAAAGACAAAAATACCTCTTCTCAGCGTTGGAAAGAGGACTCAACCACCTTCCATTTGATATCTCATGGGCCACCGAAATCATCTTGTGCTGAAAGTTATGATCGTTTCAGGTTGACCCAAAACTCACAATTTAAGAGTAACTTGAACAAATCTCAATATAGCTCTTTCCAATTTAGTTCTTTCTAGATTTAGCTCTTTCTAACACCAAGGTGTTACAGACATGATCATAAAAAACTACAAAATAAAATAATTTATATACAAAGTGACAGCCATAAGCCTAGGTGTCAAAGAGTGCAATTTCGTTAGCAATCAATCATTCATAAGAAAGTACAACTAAAAATTAGGCTTAAATACCAAGTATCATGATGTTTGCGTAATCAAGACACAACTTCCAATGCAAGTGGCTACGATCGTACAATAGTATAGTAACCCATCCAAGGGTTGGGGTCGAGTCCGAAGGGAGAGGTTTATGAAAATTAGTGATTAGGCACCAAAGTGCTAAAGCTAACCGTAGCTAAAGACTTTATCGACTGAAGACATAACAAATTAAAAGGTTTGACTCGAGTGTTAGTTATCAACGAGAGGTTTTGTAAACAAGTAAGTAAAAACAAGTAAAAATGCAAAGAGTATTAATCAAGGAGATGAGATTATTGGGATGTGATAGGAATACGAGATAAACTAAACTATTGGGTACATGTTTTTGATAATAAATCCGTTGAATATTTGTGACTAGGCTAGACTATAGTGGGGGTAAATTCTCTCTCGAGCAACCTACCCCGAATCAAATGGGTTCCTCTCGGAGACCCACTTGCCGCATGAAGAACAACCTCCGCCTTAGCCCACTCACTCTCTCGAGCTGAGTGTGTGGGAGAAGGACTAGGGTTTACTCTCTCGAGTTGAACCTCATGTCGACCCACTCCCACTGGCCATCAGTTTAGTAGTTTTAGTTTTATGACCTCCCTCTCGAGCACGCCGAAAACACAAAGGTGAAATAGTATTTGCAACTACAATTTCATTAAGTTCCACCACAACTACTAAACGAAATCACATTTACACACCAAATAAACCATCAACAAGCAAGACCCGACAGATAATCTAACCCATATTCACAAAATCACACCCCAAGAATTGGGGTTTTAGCTACACATGCAAAAGAGGTAAAAATTTATACCAATCTCATTTTCCATCAATGGGTATGTAAGATTAAGTCTTAAAACAAGTCAAAAGTGAAGAATCCACAAGACCCAAGTCCAAAATCTTGGAGTTGAAACCCTTTGAATCTTCAAGTTCTTCTAAAACCCTCTCCAAACTTAGAGAGAATATTGTCTCCCCAAAGTTGTATCCTAAACTTAATACCAATAAAAAAACTCCCTTAAGAATAAAAACTGAACTAGTATTTATAGTTTTCAGAAAATGTGCTGCTAAACATCACCCGGCGAAGTTAATCGGGATCGCGGATCAACTCGGCGATCTGCCTTTTGGTAGGTTTCATCGCTGTCTTGCTCTATCCTTCCGCATCTCCGTGTTTGGATCATTGGGCAACATAGTACAGCTTCACGGAACTGCTCGTTGATTCGTTGACTGCTCGTTTTTACCACCAATTTGATCATTTCTTTTGTACTTTATTTCACAACTTTCTTTTACATTCTTTTTTTCTTTTTCTTTCTCTTTTCTCTCTTTTTTTATATGGAGGGGTTCCATTTTTCTCAAAATTAGGGGTAAGAGGAGACTTTCCTTGCACTGCTTAACTCACCCCTATCTTTTCACCACACCCCCAACTTAGGCTTTTGGCCTAAGTTGGCTATTCAACTAACTACAATTTCATGAGGATTAGGGGTGATGGATAAAGAAAGGTCATTACTTTCATCAAGTTTCTTCCAAAGAAAGCTAAGGCTCAAGGGGTGTTCAAAAGAGGTTCACACATACTCACAAAGTCGGCCACATAATAGGTATATGTCAAATTGGCTCACACTCTTAGAAGTTGCCTAAGATCATATCAAGAGATAGCATAACTTAGTTGACCGGACCAACGGGGCAAATTTGAGGTTTCATCATGCAGATTTCATAGGTAAGCTCATCACACATTGACACTATAAGTCAAACAAGAATCCACACTTTAGCTAGTGTGCAAAGATCATCACAAGAGAATCAATTTTATAAAAGGCTAGTCATAACGAGATGCAAAGAGTTCACATATTGTCTATGCAACTTCATTTGGCCTCATCATAGCCGCGTATTCATGTTCGTTCGATTGAGAGCACTATTCAAGTCATTGGTATTGATCAGAACTGAGACTCAAATTTTGCAAAAGAACATCCACATTCAACACACGAGAGGTGGCAATGATTTTCGGACGGGTCAAAATCATTTCACAATTAAAATAAAAGGAGCCACAAGTTGAAAAATCCACAGAAAGCAATGTTTAACACAATTTAAGCATAAAGCCCAAACTTAAACAAAATACATATGCACAAAGGTGGGCCTCACCCACCACAAACAAAAATCATTTGTCCTCAAATGCGAATAAGAGTATCCAACAGTAAAAGTAAGTAAGACAGAGAGGGAGGTTAAGAAAAGTCCTGTCTGTGCAGTCTCTCAATCTGTCGAGACCTCAGTGCCCGATGTAGTAGTGTGGACTTGGGCATCAGTGCCCTGAGTCACCTCAGAGGGAATAGCAGTACCATATCCACTGGGGCTGCTGTGGACATCTCAGTCGGTGATATCTAGATCACCGGCTGCACAATCATCCCAAAAAGATATGAAAAATCTCTAAACATGCTCTGCTCTTGGCTCTCCATCATCTCCTCCTCATGTACTGCTATCAGCTCCTTGTCGGTCTCTGCATCGGACTCCTCATATATTGTTCCACTCCTCTGTGCATCTTCGGTGGTAGCCGGAGGAATCCCCGAGGTCTCAGGAGAATCCTTGTCATCTGCACCCCTCATCAATGAGGTGAAGTTGGTAGACTTAAAATAGTCTACATCCTTGCTCAAATCTGCCACTTCAGCTTTCAAAATCGAAACCTCGGATGTCTTCCCTTGTTTACTTTCACAAGAAGTGACTCTAGTAGCTAGATCATCTATAGAGACCCTCAGGGGGGGAGGGGTCAGTGCAGCCAAGATAGCACTATTGATCATCCCTAGAATGGATCTCTCCAACCGAGTCGCTCTCACATCCGCTGAATAGGCCAACTGTCCTATCTTCAGGATCATGGCCTGAGTAATCCTGGCAGGAGGAAGAAGCACCTGGGACCTGTGAAGAAGAGGAAGGAATGGATGTACCTGAAGGCTTAGAGGCCGGAGTAGGCGAAGGTGCCTCTGCTGTTAATAAGTCAACATCAACTTCTGGGGAAATATCTGTCGGAGCTGCTCTTCTCCTGTCAACCTCCTCTCGTGTGAACTCAGCCTCAATACGTTGGATATCAGTGGAGGAAGACGGGGTAACCTCAATATCCCTCGTAGTATCCTGAGGTACTCTATCATCCTGGCACAACTCCGTGATCAAAACAGCGAATCACAGAGAAGTCAGCCTTTGCTTGGCCCTCATGACCATCTCTTATGAAATCAGCAGCCCCAGATCGATGCGCCTCCTTGACATGATAGAACCAAGGTAAGATGCCTTAGGATGACGCAAAATGGATTCATTCTGGGAAGGCATGATAGTGCTGCTGATGAAACCAAAATAGAACCTGGCAGCGATGTTCAAGTACCTCTTCCCATATTGGGCACATGCTTTTGATAATAAATCCGTTGAATATTTTTGACTAGGCTAGACTATAGTGGAGGTAAATTCTATCTCGAACAACCTACTCCGAATCGCATGGGTTCCTCTCGGACACCCACTTGCCGCATCAAGAACAGCCTCCGCCTTAGCCCACTCACTCTCTCGAGCTGAGTGTGTGGGAGAAGGACTAGGGTTCACTCTCTCGAGTGGAACATCATGTCGACCCACTCCCACCGGCCATCAATTTAGTAGTCTTGGTTTTACATCCTCTCTTTCGAGCAAGCTGAAAACACAAAGGTGAAATCGTATTTGCAATTATAATTTCATTAAGTTCCACCACAACTACTAAACAAAATCACATTTACACAACAAATAAACCATCAACAAGCAAGACACAATAGATAATCTAACCCATATTCACAAAATCACACCCAAGAATTTGGGTTTTAGCTACCATGCAAAAAAGGTAAAAATGTATACCAATCTTAGTTTCCATCAATGGGTATACAAGATTAAGTCTTAAATCAAGTCAAAAGTGAAGAATCTAGAAGACCCAAGTCCAAACTCTTGGAGTTGAAACCCTTTGAATCTTCAAGTTCTTCAGAAACCCTCTCCAAACTTAGAGAGAATATTGTCTCCCCAAAATTGTATCCTAAACTTAATACCAATAAAAAACTCCCTTAAGAATAAAAACTGAACTAGTATTTATAGTTTTTAGAAAATGTACTGCGAAGGATCACTCAGCGCAGTTAGTATGGATCGCCGATCAACTTGTCGATCCGCCCTTTGGTAGGTTTTAATCGTCGTCTTGCTCTATCCTTCAACATTGTCGTGTTTGGATCATTGGGCGACATAGTACAACTTAGCGAAACTACTCGGTGATACGCCGAATGCTCCTTTTCACCACCGATTTGGTCCTTTCCTTCAGGGCTCAACACACTGGAGCAAAAGGCGAGGATAAGACCTATTTAGTGATTCGCCGAATGGGTTCGGCGATTCTCAGATCTTCATTTCTTCGTTCTTTCAGCTGCCTTTGTTCCTTTTTGCTAAATAGTGTCCATGCTTTCCCTCAAACTCCAAATACATGAAACTTAAGGGTTTTCATCAGATGTTGAGATAAAATATGCATTTGAGGACACTAATTCTATCAAAATAAAGCCCTAAATGAGTCCAATTTGTGGACTTATCATATCACACAACTCAAAAGGGTCTTTTCTTTTCTCTCCATCAAAACTAAAAAATTAAATTTTATTTCCTATAAAATAAAAGATACTCGGTTCAAAGGGACTATCCTCAACAAAAGAATAGAAAACAAGGGCCAAGAAACTCATCCTAAAAAAGACACAATAAAACAGTATAAACTAGGAATTAATTCCTCCACCCCACACTCAAAAAGATGTTGTGTCCCCAAGAATTAATTAAAATTCAAAACAAGGGTTAGGAAAACTCCTTGAGGCCTAGATAGTAGCATGTGTTGTCAATTTTCATCAAGGATATGCACCTCACTCTTAAACTAAAACGTGCTCATTTGCTTCAATTTTTGGGTTCTCATAATTCCCCTAATCTGCAAAAACAAAATAAAATCACACTAAAAATAGTGAAAAAAGAAGAAGCTACACTATAAATTGGGTTGCCTCCAAATAAACACCTAATTTAACGTCGCGGCATGACACAAGTAAGTTCACCACTTTTCTTTCAACTTTGAACTTATGAATTGTCCCCTTAACTTTGCATCAATTTTTCTTCTCCTCTCTAGGTGAGGTGGTATAAAGATAAGGGAACCAAGTAATATATGTCGCATTTTACAATTCTTGCCCCTTATGTGAGGAATGCCATTTTATCTACGTAGACTAGAAACCTTTAGAATGTTGGGGCCTTGTTCCTCAACTAGACATCCATTAGATAAGATGAATCGAATTTCATGTTATTATCCAAGTATAATGTTGAATAATATTTAGAATGAGGTCCAATATGCCTCAACTCCAAAGAAGCATTATTTACAACATTCTAACTTGTGTACTCCTTCTCAATATCGACTCTAAGGAATAAGGTATAGTTGAATGAATGGAATTTGTCTTTTTTCTGCACTACTTGATCATCATCCATGAAAATTTGTGATTGAGCATCAAAAACTTCAATCTTTTTGTTCAAGTGAGCCTCCAAGTCATGAATATCTGAGCCAACTTGTTCTATTTCTCGTGTGAGCTCAACTCTTCCTTCTATCAGTTGGGTTGACATGTATGTCAGACCATCACTGATAGACTCTTGAAACTTTAGAATTTGAGTATGTTCTTATAGTAAAGATTGGCTCACTATCTATGCTTCTTTATAATTTTTTCTTGTTGGGATTCAATCTCTTCATCTAATTGAGTATTATCTAGGTCTGTAACTTGCAATTGATCAGCATCAACGTTAGCATGCAGTTCCATCATTATTGCCTGAATTTTTTTGTTTTTTGTTTATTGTTCCATCATTATTGATTCCAGTTTTGTGAGTTTGGAATATTTTTTTCTATCATGCATATAAATTATTTTAAAAATATATTGCGCGCCTCTTATTCAGTATTCTCCACTTCATCACCCTAGCAAACATCCCAGATAACAGAATAATCATAATAGGGCTTCCGGGGAGGGAATAAGAGTTAGGACAACTGTTTCAATGTATACATTGACCACCAAATATTGACATGTAGGATACTTGATATTCAAGTGGTGTCCATTATAAGAATACTCTTCACCCTACCATGATTTATTCCAATCATCTATATAAAAAAGAGTACAAAATTATTCAAGGAAACAAGTATTTGTAAAATAATAAAATAATTATAATAATAATAATTAAAAACTTAAATAATTAAAAAGAAAAAGTATAACCAAGAAGAATAGTTAGTTTCTAAGTCTTCGGCAGAGGTGCCAAAAACATGTCGCTCCCAATTGCACACACAAGTGTACACGGTTGTGCAAGTAATATAGTGACTCTAAAGAACCGGATTATCAAACCCAAAGGACTTGTCAATAAACTATTTTACTAAATTATACTAATCTAATAATTTATATAAGAGTGCTGAAAATGTTTGATTTATATTTAAATATTGAATGCAATAAAATTACTTACAATGGTTGGAAAATTCAAGGGTTGCAGCATGCTTAAGATTTCATGTATCACATCTCATGTAATGGATTAACTACGGTTATCAAATTACTGATTTACTGGCTAATTTTATGATCATGATCTCCCAATCTCTAATCGCCTACTCCAATTGACTCTCTAACAATATCATTGAGCAGGGATAGACAAATTCAATTGGTGAACATTTATATTTCATCCTATTTACTAATCAAGCTCGGTGTTCATCCAGGTGTCAATACTGAATGCGAACTTGAACAAGTGATATGCAAGAGAGATCGAGCTCTCTGTATTCTTTGGTCTATCTACCTCTTCATCTCCCGAGTCCAAGAATAGACAATATATTTATCTTTACGGTGATCAAACATGAAATACAAAAATAATTTAAAGCGATAACCAACATTAATTCAAAACAATTTATTTTCAACAACTACGCATAGCTGCAACCCCAAAACAAAGGTCTTTAGCTACTTATGTCTAAGAAAAGAAAAAGAAGAAAAGAACCCTAAAAAGTATTGACTTTGCACAACACATATATTATTTTTTTTAAAAACTATCTCTCCTAATAATTATTCTGATGGGCTATTTATAGATGTAGAAAACCCTAATAATTGAGTCCAAAACAAATTGTGAAACAAAAACCAAAGGAATTGGTTTCTGCGTGGAATGCACTGCCGAACCGCCTCACAATACAATGATCTTGTTGTCTTCACCATTGCCACGTGGCATCAAGGAAACCAATTTGAATTCTTTCCACCAACCTTTTAAATATATATATAATTATTAATATAATATTCAATTTAATCCGTTAAGCTGTCTGCTTGATTTTCTTCTATAATCTTAATCTTTAATTTGTTTTAGCTCCAAACTTTCGCATCTTTACACCAATTTACTCCTACAAATAAAATACACTATTTAGAACAATCCATAAAATATATGCACAAAAAGGACAAATACAAATAATAAATGTGAAGCAAATAATGATTTAAAATATATATTTTTGGCCTCACATCAGTGAGTTCAGACAACTCAAAATCCTCATAAATCATGTCTAGCCAACATGAGTACTTGATCATACATTTTATATGAAATTTTATTGTTTAGTGGATCCACTTAGTTGAGAAGTTCTATACCCCGGCACGGTATAGGAAGATTCTGGTAACATGGGTAAGATGTTGTATCATTACATAACTCATAGGGATGATTGTCGCTTAGAGAATCTTCCAATAGATTTAAAATGTATTTTAATATATCACTCATTATTTTAAGTTTAGAGATGAGTAAGTATTCTATAACGTTTTAAATTATTTGACTCCTTTATTACTTTACATGCAGTTTGAGTATATTTTATCTGTTGCAGTCCTCTCGGTTATTTTATTATTTCACTCATCCATATTACATACTCGTACATTCAATGTACTTGTGTCATTCTACCTGCATCTTTTTATGGTGCAGATACAAGTGTTCATGATCATCAACAAGCGCTTCATTGATATCACTCTACACTTCATCTAGCTTTTGGTGAGCCTTCTTGCATTCTAGAGGACTTCACATCTACTTTCTAGTTAGTATTTTGAGATGGTGTGGGTCTTGTCCCAACGTTCTTTTTTAATAGTAGAGGCCTCATAGATAGATAGAGTTGAGGCATCTCTCAGTATTCACTTTCTTTTAAGTTATTTTACAAACTATAAATTTTTCTATTAAGTATTTTCCAGACTTTATGAGTTGAGTATTGATTTAATTCTGTTTTGAGCCTATCATTGCCTGAGTAAGTCTACCACTAAGTAATAAGCTAGGCCAACCAAGGGTTCACTTGGGGACTAGCAATGGTTCTCGAGGGCCGACCACATCTACAGTGTAAGCTCCGGGCATGACATAACTTTTGAAATATAAGATATAATGATGAAAACACACACCTACAATATCATTTTTTGTGAATTTCATACCTGAGCCATCATGTGTTTATATTTCCTACCGAAAGCATCGCCGACTGTTTATCACCATACCTAAACTATCATCACTAATTGGTGTCTAGTGCTAAAGGAAAACCATTTCTTTTATTATTTTATTGTATTCAGAATACAACAAGTACAAGGCTAAAATCATATACTATCAACAAAACATTATGCTGCAATCTAATTTTGCACTGCTTGTAATGATTGAGTTGTTTCTATAATTCTATCCATATTGCTAGTTGATGGATCCCAATAGTACACACAAGTGTAAGCAGTCATAGATATAATAAAGTGATTGCAAGTAATATGATATCGAATATACAGAGACTTATGAATAACTATTTACTAGATTAAAAAATTTCTAATTATTTATTCAAGCTTTCAAATATCAAGATTCAAATGGTTAACGATTATAATAAAACAAGAAAGTAATACAAATAAATATGCAGAGGTTGTTCACCAAGAAAATAAAACCTAGGACTATGGCTTTGTAAGATATTTCAAGCTAAAAAAAGAAAAAAAGAGAGATTTCGAGCTTACAACTTTGTTTTGCAATCATGTAAAGTATTCGATTTCATCGACTTCGTTCATTTATCTAGAAATATTTGTATACCCAATCGACTAGAAAACTTACTCAGAATTGCAACACCCTAGTAATTTAGTGGCATATATTAAAATATGACTCATCATAGCATAGTTCTAGGAAAGTATTCCTGGAAATTGAAAGTGGGAGTCTATTCTTTCAAGTTCAAAAATCTGGCTCATAATGGCTTGATATTGAGTGTGTATGTACCCCTAGAAAATGGAAATATAGTTGGTCATATCGGCAAAACTAGATTTTTACCCAATAAAAAAAGGACCACAACATTTTCCCAATGATAATGATAGTAGGGGCACATTACAATTCAATGATTTATCATTTACCATGTTTGTTCTGATGGCTAAAGAATTTAAAATTGAAGTTCCATCAGTGACCAATATTTTTGTTGTAGTTGTCCTCAGTAGCATTGCAAAATGGCAATATGTAAAATGTTAACTAGATAGATTGTGATGAGACAAAAGATTATTTTTGGAATTTTATATAAAATTATTGTTTTACACCTCCTGATAGTTTCCCTGAGTAATATTGTTGGATCAAATATATGAGACTAGTTTTATAACCGGATCGAAAAGTTGTGATTAATCAATTTTTAGAGTTTTGGAGACTCTTAAGTTGACATAAGTAACTTTAGTCAACTCCAGAGCTATAAGTCTCAAAATGGAATTATGTCTGTTCCATCACCTCTGGAATGCAGAATTTGGTCTGGGAGTGTTGTCATTTATTGTTTCAATGTATTTCTATGGATTTAAGCTCTTGACTTTGAAGTTTAAGTGATTACAACCAATGGATGACTTCACTCCATGTTTGGAGTTTGGACGCTCAAATTATATTTTCGATGATTTTGTTGGATTCAGAAGGTGATTTTAGGCCTATGTAAGGTTAGGACATTCATTTTCTAAAGGTTTATGAGGGATTTTGGTCTTTTTTGGTGAAAGTTAGTATATGCATAGGAACATCCCTGTTTGAATTGTGTCTGAGGCACTATTTTGATGGTACTTTGCGAAACTGATGAAAAAGAGAAACAAAGAGGCTATACCATTTTTGAGGGACGCACCAAGCTTTTATTGAGGCTCGTTCTTCCATAGTTGAGAAGATTCGTGAGTGCTAGTTTTATGACGAGAACTATGTCTCATTCGAGACAAAGGGATGAGACGGGAAGCTAAAGAGGCTTTTTTTAGTTTTGATGGTATCTTGTGGATTTGAGGCAGGATATCTGTGCCCAAGGTGGGCAAGTTGATTAGACTGATTCTTGAGGAGGCCCATTGTTTCCGATATTCCATACACCCAGGAGCGGCCAAGATGTATCATGATCTGAGAAAACACTATTAGTGGTGTTATCTGAGGAGGGATAATGCAGATTTTGTTCGTTGTGTCTGACATGCCAATAGGTCAAGTGTGAACACTAACGGCCTGAAGGTATGTCTCAGGGGAAGCCTACTCCTACTTGAATGTGGGAACAGATCAGTATGGACTTTGTTGTGGTACTACCTTTCACCTTGCATGAGTGGTTACGACTACATTTTGGTTGTTGTTGTCACCCCCCGAGTCTACACCGTGGGTGGGACTGGCACTCGAGAACCAATGCTGGCCCCAAGTGAACCCTTGGCCTAGCTTACTTACTCAACGGAAGACTTTAAGCATTAAGAAAAGAAATTAAATGCAAGATAACTCAACTGTATCAAACTAAACTAATAATGTTTTAGAAATAAATAGTTAACTTAGCCAAAGTGGCAACTCAAATCAGAAAATAAGCCAATAACAAAGAAAAGACAAATGAACTAACTCACTGTCTATCTATGAAGCCTCTAATAACTGAGATGAATGTCGGGACAAGACCCACGGCATCCTAATGAACTAACTATTGAAAAAAATAATAAAAAGGGATCCTCCGAAAATAAGGAGGATCATCAACAAACTCTGGAGCTCAACTAGAATAACCGATATGCTGGATGCTAATTCTGGTTACCTGTGTTTGCATCATAAAAAGATGCAGGCCAAATGGCATCAGTACATTGAATGTACAAGTATGCGAGGGGAATTCTAAAACAAGACATAAGCTTGAAAGGAACTGAAGAACTTACCTGGCTCAACTCAACTTAACTGAACTCATTTCAATATAAAGCAATAACATAAATGCAATATAAAGAAAAGCTTTTAAAACATGGATGTCAACTTTGTGTATTTAAAAATACAATAGTAACTCTGATGTGTATGCAAGGATACAATATAACTCTGAAATGCATATAAAATACAAAATAATACTGATGTGGGAGTTTCTCTAACCGACAACCATCACTATGAGCCTAAGTGGTGATACAGCGTCTTGCCCACGCTGCCAGAACTGTCCTATACTTTTCCATCATATAGAA